>PVKE010036771.1:0-16226 GCA_004027555.1 Craseonycteris thonglongyai | reverse complement strand
GGAGGGAATGCAGAAAATCGTTTGCCCTTGCAAGGAAGTTTGGTGGTTAGAAGATGAAGGCTTATCCTCCTGGCTTCCATCTTCTCTCGAGGTGTCTGTTTTCTCAGTGAAGTATAATAGTGGTATGGACAGGGACGGACGGGAGTGTGGGAAGTTTGAAGCAGTTTGCCAAGAATTATTGATTGTTAATTTAAGGTTTGAAATCTCCCTCTGTTTATCGCTAGTCAACCTGGCTTTGTGATTTTTACCCCCAGCATTATCTGATAAGATATAAGCACAGATAAGACAGATGGTTGGATTCCTTTGCTGTAAGGTTTTGCCATGTAAGAGTTTCCAGAGAAACAAGAGTCAATAGAAGATACATATGTATGCATGTGATATAAAGAAATTTCAAAGAATTTGCGTAAATAATTATGGGGGCTGACAAGTTGGAAATCTGTAGAGCAGGCTTGCAGGACAATCTTGGGCAAGAGCTGATGATGCAGTCTTAAGCAGAATTTCCTCTTTCTCAAGGAAACCTCAGTTTTGCTCTTAGGGCCTTTCAACTGATTGAATATTATTGAGGATAATTTAAAGTCAGCTGATTGTGGATGTTAATCACATCTACAATATACCTTCACAGCAACACTTAGATTAGTATTTGATTGAGTAACAGGACTATAACCCAGCCAAGTTGATACATAAAACTAGGTCAGTTTAAAAGAAGGAAAATGGACAAGGGAAATGAGGGCTTTTTAAAGGGAATGCTTGCTTAGAGGAGTGATGATGACTCATGAAGTCCAACATGGACAAGAAAGGAGGTGACATAAACATGGATAATAAGGAAGTTACAGCATCAGTGTATACGAAATTTCAGTTAGAATTGTGGGAGTGGGGAGTGGGATAGGATAAAGTGAAGTAAGGGTTGAATTGTGATGGTTATAGTAGAATGCTTAAGAGATTTGACAGGTATAATAGTTTCTGCCAATAACAACACCCAGGATGGTCTGCTGAGGTGGAATTGAGGGGAAAATCTATGGTATGAGGAGGCCAATGAATTTAAAGAGGTTGAGGTGTTAAAGAAATCAGTCAGTGTTCATGAATGGTGAAGTCAGCAAATGGTGAGGGGAATAAGGGTACGTACTGTGACCCAGTTGTTAACATACTGAATCAGAGGTAGAATTGGAGGGAGGGTAGATGACATTAAGGAATGATAAAGGTAGTATAATTAGCTAAGTTTGCTTTGTCACAAATTGGGAATTTCAGAAGGCTCAGAAGAGGGGTGAGGATTTGGGTAAAATGGAGGATATAGACAGCAGTGTGGCAGTGAGAACTTGGAGAATAACAGATGACCAGGAAGAGTTGGACTTCTGGGATATGAGGTGTGGTGAGATTAGTCCCGATAATAGAGCACTCTGACAGTGTTTTCCATACTACTAGTCACAACCCATTAGTGGGTTGTAGAATGAATTTAGGAGCTCACTAGTATTGAATTTTTTTTTAAGATTTTTTTTTTTATTGTTTTTTTGATAGAGACAGAGAGAGAAAGAGAAAAGGGGAGAGCTCAGAGAAGTCTCCATAGTTGAACATCATCAGTTTTCTACATGATTTTGTTCCACACAAGTGGGTGGGGGCCATGCAGGTCAAGAGCTGGGTTGGGGGCCTCCCACATGGGAGGCACACCCACTCAAGCCAGGGTCCAAACTGGGGTGGGTGAGAACCAAACTGGGGGCCTTCCACATGGGACGCACACTTCAGTTCAGCATGTGGGTCTGCATGAGCCGGAGCCGGGATTTGATCCTCATTCCATGAGGCTGCAGGACAAGCTCTTAACCCACTGAGCCATCCCAGCTTCCCCTGGTGTTGAATTTTTAAATAAAATAGAAAATTTCAGAGTTTATTACAAATAATAAGGGGTTAAAATATTTTTTTAAGCTTCATTGAAATTTAATTTACATGCCATTTCAATTCACCTATTTGAAGTATACAAGTCAGAGTGTTTTTAGTATATCCATGACTTAGTGCAACCTATACCACATCCTAAATTTAGAACATTCTTTCACTCCAGAAACTCCATACTCATTAGCTGTCACTGCTCATCCCTACACATGCACATGCATAGGAACATGAACACACGCCCCAGCCCACCGCTAATTTACTTTCTGTTTCTATAGATTTGCCTGTTCTGGGCATTTCATTTAATGGAATCAAATAGTATGTAGTGTTTTGTGACTAGCTTAATTCACTTAGCCTAATGTTTTTAAGGTTTATCATGTAGCATGTATCAGTACTTCATTACTTTTATGGTCTAATAATATTCCATGACATCATTTCTTTTTATGATCTAATTTACCATTGTACAAATATATCACATTTTACTTATCCACTCTTCAGTTGATGGGCATTTGGTTATAATAAGTAATACTGTCATGATCATTCGTACACAGGTTTTTGTGACATGTTTTCAGTTGTCTTGAGTTTATAACCAGGACTGGAATTGTTGGTCATTTGGATAATTCCATGTTTATATTTTGAGAAACTGCCAAACTGTTTTTCAGAGTGGCTGTACCATTTTATATTTCCACCAGCAAGGTATGAAGGTTCCAATTTTTCCACATCCTGTCAGGGCTTATTATTTATTATCTGTCTTTTGATATAGTCATCTTATGGGTTATGAAGGTGGTATCTCATTATGGTTTTGCTTTTGATTGTCTTTTTTATGTGCTTTGTGTATCTTGGGAGAAATGTTATTCAGATCCTATGCCTATTTTAAAAATTGGATTATTTATCTTTATTAAGTTTTAAGTGTTCTTTATATAGTCAAGATACAAGTCCCTCTTCAGACTTGTGATTTTCAGATATTTTCTCCTGTGTTTTGGGTTGTCTTTTCAGTTTCTTGATGATGTTGTTTGTAACACAAAGGATTTTAATTTTAATGAATTACAATTTATTTTTTCTTTTTGCTTTTGGTGTTTTATCTAAGAAACCATTGCCTATCTCAAGGGTATGAAGGTGATTTGTGTGTTTTCTTCTAAGAGTTTATAACTTTAGCTCTTACATTTAGGTCTGTGATCCATTTTGAGTTAATTTTTTTGTGTATGGTGTGAGGAAGGTATCTGACTTCATTGTTTTGCATATGGATATGCAGTTTTCCTATTTCAACTATTTGTTGAAAATACTATGCTTTCTTATCAAATTGCCTTGTCATTCCTGTTTGGGGGAGGGAGTGGTTCTGGACTCTCAGGTTTATTCCATTAATGTATATGTCTATCCTTATGCCAGTTACCCCATCTTGATTACTGTAGCCAAGAATTATTTTTTTGAAATTTGTGTTTCAATAAAATTGAATATACTTATGTGTAAATACACACAAAGATGTGTATGTAATGGGTTGTGATATAAAATGCTTTAAAAAAAACCTCTGATTTGAGCTACAGTGGCTCCCTGCAATAGTTCACACTCTGGTGGCTACTTAATGGGTATTGTTCTCTCTTGTAAAATGTACCAGTAAGTAGGTTAGAGCAGATGACAGATTTTATTTTTAAAGATTTATTTTATCGTTTCTGACAGAGACAGAGAGAAGTGGAGGAGGACCCAGAGCAGTCTCCATAGTTGTACATCATTAGTTTTCAACACGGTTTCATTTCACACAGGTGGGCAGAGGCTGTGCAGAGCAAGAACTGGGCCAGGAGCCTCCTTCATGGGAGGCATGCCCCTTTGAATTGGGCTGAACCTCTGGGGATGAGAACTGAACTGGGGGCCTTCTGCATGGGAAGAACATCCCAATTCAGCCTATGGTTTCGCACTGGCCAGGGACGGAATTTGAACCTCCGTCCCCAGGGCTGCAATGGGAGCACTTAACCCACTGAGCCTGACTTGTTCTTTTTAGTTTTGTAGGTGATGTCTTCTTTTTGGATGTATATGTACCTAAGGGGAATAAGGAGAGTGTAGAACAGTTGTGGAAATTCTTAGAGAATTAAGTAGTGATGAATTTAAGGATTAGGAAATGAAATTGTGAAGGATTATGATTTGAAATTTTGAAATTAGTAGGGTTTTGTACTGGGCCAGTCTTCAGTGACTCCTAATTTTCAAAACTATATTAAGTGTATATGTATTGAATAACTTCATTATCTTGATCCTTTGTGTTTTTCTATAGGCTTTTGTGTCACTTAATTTTTTCATTATGTTGTTTTGGTTTCATACACCTGAATATTTTTTATTCAGACATTTTATGTTAAAAATTACATAGATAAATAAGGTTTAGGAATGATGTTATCTCCTTCCAGAAAGGATTTTTGTTTAGTTTTGGTAGGATAGCAGTGCCACCAGCTATCCTCGATAGCTGGACTCCAGAGTCTACAAAGACTACTGTATTTTGTTTCCTTTACTCCTAGGAATATGACCTTTTGGATCCCAAAATAAAACGAGAGGTATTATCAGCCATTCCCCTAGAGTCCCCTATTTCCTTCCATACTTTGTTGGGCCATTACCTCCAGTATTTAAAACCCACCCATACTTTCACCCCCCAACCTTGTAGATACGTGAAAAGTTAAGCTCAACTTCTTAGTCACCTTCATGGAATTGGTCCCCCTAGGGGAAAGGACCCCAGGTGCCTGCCTCACCTCTGAGGATTTTCTTATTCTCCAAGGTGTTAGCTGCCATTGTTTTTTATGTGTTGTTAGCACTCTTGATGCCTCGTGAGGTGCTTTATTGTTTGTTTGTTTGTTTGTTTGCTTGCTTGCTTTTCTATTTTTACCTGGAGGAAAGGGGTGTCCAATTTTTCTCATTGCTCTTAGTTAAAAGAGTTGGCTCTAATTCCCTAATTCACCATTATAAGAGAAAGTAATTTGTTAGCTTAATTAAGGTGTATTTGTAAGCTTCCTTATTTGAAATTCTAATGTATGTGGTTTTAGTTTTTTCTCTCAGTGAGATTTTGGGTACCAGTATCTTTATATAGCATTACATACTCATTTTCTATATTTTATAGCAATTATTAGCAAAGATAAAATAGGAGTAGAAAAAAGAGGAAACAAATAGCAGAGTATACAATATATTTGCCAAGTTTGGGGGAGAGAAAGATATGGTAACATTTTTATGTTTATTGGGAAAAAAGGTAGTCACTCATAAAAGGAACTGACATATTTGTTAATATGTAGAATCTTAGGTATTGTGGAGGAGGCATCAAGAAGTATTCATTTAGTTATATTGAATTAAGTTTTAAAATTTGTTCTACAGAGAAACCTCAGGAGAGCTCTCTTAAGTCATTAAATGGAGGGGTTGCCTTTGGGACCAAACTTATGGTTCTACATATAAGCGATATGTATCTACAGCATAGCTGCTAGTATAATTAGGAATTGCAGAGAGAACTTAATTCTGTGGAATCCCTTATTAACATAAGATATGTGAAATATTACTGATTTTTTATTTAGTGTGCTAGCTTCATACCTATTTGTGTATGTAAATTATGTTCTTTATGAGTCCATTTATGTGAACTTGATCCTCTGACTCATTCCTATATTTCTGATATTTCAAAATTACTAAATTTTGTATCACTCTGCAACCATTGTAATTGAAGAACAACAATAATATCTTTGTAGTCCCTCCTTTCTTCTCCTGAAAAACAAATGATATTGGAGGAGTCGGTCTCAGATTACTTTATCAGCAGAATTTGGGTTGATATTTTAAACTTTTGGAACATAGGAATTCTTTTTAAACTGATTTCCTTTCTTTCATGCCCCTACCTTCCTACTGTACTGTTCATGCAGTGCATGTGTTGTGTCATAGGAGACTGGTTTAAAATCCATGTTTCTTTGTTATACCTGTCCATAGAATCTGCTATGACTGTTTTCTGGTGTTTTACAACTTATCATTTGGCCCCTTTTTTAAAAGATTAATTTGTTTTTTAAGAGAAGGTGAGAAGGGGGGAGGTCCCAGAGCAGTCTCCATACTTGAACATCATTAGTTGTGACATGGTTTCATTCCACACAGGTGGATGTGGGGCCACGGAGGGCGGGAACCAAACTGAGGACCTCCCTGATGGGAGGTGAGAACCTTCACCACAGAGCCACCTTGGTTGCAGTTCAGCATATGGATCTGCACGGGCCGGGGCTAGGAATCAAACCCTGGACCTTGGGATTGCAAGGCAAGCACTCAACTGCTGAGCTATCCCAGCATTCCCCACATTTTTCTTAATGACTTCATTCTTTCACATCACCCCCTATTTGTATTAAGAATGTTCAAACATACAAACAGATTGAATGATTAATGTAATGAACACCTGAACACTACCACTTGGATACAGTTGTTACCATTTTGTTATATTTGTGTATTATTTATTGTTGTTGATGTTGTTGCACTTGACCCCTAAATGCTACAGCAAGCATCTCCTAAAATTAAACACAAATTCCATATTTGTGGGGGGATGGGGCAACCATAATACATAGTCCGTATTAAAGTTTCTCCACTTGTCCAGTTATAGCTGGGTTTCTCCAACCGGGGCTTAGTCAAAGTTCATGCATTACATTTGACTGTTGTTGCTTTAGTTGCTTTTAATATACTATAATACATCCCACCACCCCATCCATTTTTCCCCGTATGACATTGTCTTCTTAAATTGATCAGGCCTCTCATCTTGTAGGATTTTCCCACATTGTGATATTTTCCTTGTGTTGCTTATTTTTATATCTCAAGGCATAAAAACACTTTAAATTACATATAGCCAGACTCTTCTATGAAGTCCCTGGAAAGTGATTTGTAATTTAGCAATTTGGATTACTGCTGTGTTATGAGATAATTGACTACCACACCTATACTTTTTTTAGAAGCTAAAAAATTGAGTATGCAGTATTCTGAATGATCTGATTTGGCTTTTCTGCATCTCTATAATTATCATTTATTTTTAATGGGTTTTAACTTTAATGTCAGGGTTTTTATTTTTCTTTAACATATATTTACTTTGTGCCAGCACTTTACAAATATTTCATCATTCTGACAACCTTGTAGGTAGATATTAATATTACTTATTATCCTACCCTCTCTTCCATTTCATAAATCGAGAAACTGAGGCAAATAAAAAAGTAAATCTCTCAGAGTTATGTGGCCCGAATCTGAATCCAGACACTTTGCTTCTTTTACCTATTGTTTTGTGCTGCCTTTCCTTTGCTAAGTAAAATTGTTTGTTATTCTACGTCATGTTCTCCCCTTCTTTTCATGTTAATTATGATTTAATGGGTGCCATAATGCCTTGATGTGCATTGTAGATACCAGTTATTTATATTTGAGTTTTGAGATCCCTAATTGGAAGAATTTAGAGCTTGTATTTCATTGCTCTAAGTCAGGGGTCTCCAAACTTTTCAGCCCACAGGCCACATTAACTATCAAACAGCAGCTTGGGGGCCGACTACACACTCAAGGTCCAAATAAAAAAGAATCAAAACATAGATGTTGTTTTAAATTATTTATTTAATATTATTTTATTCAGATAAAAAGGTCTCCACGGGCTGGATGAGAGGGCCTTGGCCCGCAGGCCGTAGTTTGGAGACCCCTGCTCTAAGTTATTGGCCCCTTGCTGTAATTCTTTTTGTCTAAGAGACATGTCATATTTTTCCATTTATAAGATGCCCCTATGTATAAGATAACCTCTACTTTTCCTAACCCAGAATTACTCCCATGTATAAGACAACCCCCAATTTTTGGACCTAACAATTTTAGACAAAAGTATTGTTTCATAAATGGGAAAATACAGTACATTTTCATGAATAGTGGCTATCTGGAAAAAGATTGAGGTCTCTTTTTAAAAAGTTTATTAAATCTATTTAGAGTATGAATTTTAAAATACTATATTCTGTGGTAAGATGAAAGGGCAGTAAGTAAAAGTACTTTCCATTAAAGCACAGAGAACTAAATATTTGTGACAATTATATTTGTGTACATAGTTCCTGCTGGCATTCACTGTGTAAGAAGGATCATTATTTTATGAGAACATACTTTACTAGAAATCCTAGATTCTTGGATCACAATGATAAATTCTAGTTCTTTTGGGGGTCCACTACCTCCTGTTTCCTGGTGTAATTTTCTCCTTGTTCTCTGCTTCTTTGTAGTTACTAAGACCTGCTGGTACCCTAAGGTCAGGGCACACTCCTTTTGAAAAGAATATTATCCATTGCTAATGCAAGGAAGCGAATAGCTGAGAGCATTTTTCCATTTATGTTTTCTTAATTAAGTGCAAATATAACATATTCATGGAATATTGGGGGAAAGTAAAATAAAGATAAAAAGATCAGAACTACCCATAATCTTGCTAATAATATTTTACTGTATTGCTTTTCATATATTATGTACAGGTATGAGAGATCACATATAGTTATCTACATGGGCTCACACATACTTATATATGTTTATAAGGGATCCAAAAGTAGTATTAGCATACATGAATTGGGCACTACTTTGGTGATAACTGCTTTGATTTAGTTGGGGATAAAACCTACGGTAAAAAAAAAGATTTTGCTTAAAATCACTATATGAGGGGTGTAAATATCTAAGCATTATGCTTTCTTGTACACATGAAACTAATAATACAAAGGAAAAGGAAAAGAAAACAAGAAAAAAATGAAATTAAAATCAAGAACTTTTAAAGGTAAATCAGTTTATTTACAAAACAATTACAAGTTAACAAATAATTTTTAATGGAAAAATTTCCCAAGGCTCTGGCTTCACAAGGGAACACTGGTTTGATGGGACCTCTCCTTGTTAAGCAATGATCCTTAAACTTTTTAGTCTTAGACTATCTTTACATTAAAATTTATTGAAAATCTCAAACAGATTTTTCTTTTGTGGGCTGTCATTATCAAAATTTGCCTTATTAGAAATTAAAATCAAATGTCAAATTCAAAGTGAATTGTAAAGTACAGCAAAGAGAATGTAGTCAATAATGTAATATGTGTGATGCCAAGTAAGGGCTAGAATTTTCAAGAGGATCATTTCATGAGTTATAAATGTCTAAGCATTGTTCTGTGTACCTGAAACTAATATAATATTGAATGTCAACTAATTGAAAAATAAAAATTTTTTTTAAACTAATTTAAATGTAAAATGACAGCTGTCCCTTTGGTAGTCTTAGAGAGGCCTGTTCAATGAAGGCAGAAGGCAGGTTAGAGGATGCTAAGATTGTATATAGGGTGTTTGGTAGCTAGAATTTGCAGGACTTCTTGTTTGATAGCCTTTATTCTGAAAGGAGAAAGATATGATAGGGATTAGAAGTTTGAAGAGAATGGAGAAAATTTAAAATAAGTGTTATAGATAGTAGAAAGTAAAGGGCATTATTATGCTCTCATTGAAGTTGATCATGAAATGATAGTTGTGTCTATCTGTCCTATTGAGTTACTTTTTCTATTTACACTTGGGTGTAAGCATGGAGAAGCAAATAGATGGGTTAATCTGGGCTTGGATTTTGCAAGACAGGAATCTAAGGAGGTTAGGTTATGCATGAGTACTTTCAATGGGATGGAACATGGACTTTAATTTAGGCTGCCTAAAAAAATAAATGCATATAGTAAAAGGAATATAGATGGGGAGAAGGTAGAAAGTTAAGGTACTAGAAGACCATTTTAGGTTGAAGAGCATGAAGGTGGTTTATAATAAGCAAGCTACCAGGAGAGATAGTAGTACTTGAAACACATTTTCTACAGGTGGGTCAGTTTTATATGATGACTATATCCAGGTAGTGACCACAAGAATTGGTGGCTAGGGTTATTTAGAAAAACATATTATTATAGATGAGGATATCAAACTGAAAAACCATAGTTTTGGAGAGTTTGGTCTCAAGGATTTTGATTGATATCACCTAGGATGATAACAGGGCTTAAGGTAAAGAGGAAAACTTTAGATAGGTGTTACAGTCTCAGTGAATGAGGAGGGTGACTGGAAGGCTAGTGATTCATAGCAACACAGGGAAACTGGGTATTATAGTTGAGTAATAATGAACTTTAAAAGAGCAAATTTTGTGTATATGTCTTATAAGGGTTTGGGAAGAGTGGTGGCATTGGAGAGTAAGCAAGATGCCCATACCACCATTTGAGAGCACAGCATGCAAAGTGATGTTTTGAGAGAAGATACAGTTTAATTCAAAACAAAGAAGCAAAGCACGTGCTTAGAAAAAAGACTAGGGGAAGCTGGGATGGCTCAGTGGGTTAAGTACTCGCTTTGCAGCCCCTGGGACCAAGGATCGAATCCCGGTCCCAGCCCTTACGGACCCATGTGCTGAACTGGGGTGTGCTTCCCATGTGGGAGGCCCCCAGTTTGGTTCTCACGCCCTAGTTTGGACTCTGACTAGAGGGGGCATGCCTCTCATTCCGGAGGTCCCCAGCCTAGTTCCCTGCCCCTGTGCAGCCCCTACCCACCTTTGTGGAACAAAACCATGTTGAAAACTGATGACATACAACTGTGGAGCCTGCTCTGGGCCCTCCCTCTTCTCTCTGTCTCTCTCTTTCTCTGTGTCCCTGTCAAAAACATAAAATAAATCTTAAAAAAAAAAAGAAAAACAATTGAGGAAATAGAGGAATTTGAAGCTGTAGTTCTAGTGGTTCCATAGAAAGGTTTGGGAGGATTGAGGAGAAAGGGAGGCCTTGATGAAGTTCGGAGGTATGGAGCTCCATGGGGATGATGGTGGTGGGCACTGGGTTTGGAATTTAACCCTCTTAGTGCTACCTTCTGCCAGCAGTACTTGCAAGAAATGCGAAGGGTAATTTAATGGTCTACGTATGAGTCTATATACCGGCCTGCCGCACTTTTTGCCTGAGATGCAAAAGCAGATATATGGGCCCGTCGCACTAACATGGTTAAAAAAAATTTTTTATTTATTTTTTTAAATGAAATGAGGGATGAAAGCCATAATGTAGTTTGTCTCATTCTTTTATTTGGGATAGTGGTTACTAGGCTCTGTTTCCAAAATAATTAACTAATTTAACCTGAAGTGAAAGCTTCAGTTGATTGTAGTCTTAACTTACCTTGCAAGGCAAGTACTGCAGTTTTGTAGGTTTTTGTTATTTTCAATAGAAGACAGTAGGGAGCTAGTGCAAGAGACAGATGAAAGAAGGTGATGCCATACATAAAAATATATAGGAAAATATACTATAAATTTATCAGTTACAAACCTGTACTGTTTGATGTATGGGTTTGTAGTATTTGAATCCTAGGTGGATTGCCCATTGAACATAGCACATTTCTCATGTACCCCCAGTCTCTCCCATTTAGCCAGGTTACATTTAAGGAATGCAAATTAAATAGTTGCTAAAATAATAACAATATCAGAGTAAATAAACAAGGGTCACATGATATTTTGACTCTTAATTATGGGTTTCCTCAGTGACCACAGATAATTTAGAGGCAACTATAGTTTGTCACCTTTGAAAATTATTATAAATAAAATATGGTCCAAATGAAGCTTAGAAAGTTTAGGATAACAGATTTGCTTCTCTCTATACATTTTTAAAACTGCACAGATTTTGTGAGCTAGTTTTGAGTTTATAGATTCTGGTAACATTTGCCTTTATTCCTAAAGAGCTGCACCCCATTTAAAATTGTTGCCAGATTGGTCATCTGTGGTTTTTTTCCCACTAGTTAGTTTTTCATCATGTGTTTAACCAAAGCAGTTCTTCTGTCCATTCCTAGAATATCTTGTTGGTGACCATTATCAGAATACATTTCTAAATTGGCAGACTGGTAACTAGGATCTCATTGTTGATATGTTCTCTAGTCTCACAGTGCTGCAAGATTAATCTTTGTGACTAATTTAAATTCAAAATGTATTTATTAAATGTCTTCTATAAAGAAGGCATAATGTGCTAAATACTTTGAGAAACTCTATAAAAAATAAAAACTTTTATGCCCGCCAAATGCCTGTAGTCCATGGAGAGAGAACATATGTAAATATGCCAAAATCATATAGTTACAATTGCCGAAGACAAGTTAAAATGCTTTAGGAGGTCAGGAATTCTAGGCAAGATTGTGATATGATCCTGTGTGTCCCTCATTCTGTTTTCATTTCTGTCCACTGAAATTCAGATAGTCTGAAAACAAAATCTAAGTAATATTTTATAAAAGAAAATCATCTAAAACAAAGAGATACAGAAAGGTTAAAAGTTAAAAACAATTCCGTGTTAAAAAAAGGTTAATGAAATTGTGAAGGAACCTAAGAAGAATAATAATATCAGATGTGGGAAAATTCAAGGCGTAAAACAAACAGAACAGAAAGGTCTTTTTTTATTGATAGATAATAGCAGGAGCCTTTAACATTCTTATTTCTGAAAGTATGCAGAGAATAAACAAGACAGTAGGAATATTAATGATTTAGATAAACTTGTCAGGAACTCTGTTTCATTGCATGATCCAATATTTCTGTGAATTCCCCAGTTTTCTTATGGTCGACTCTTTCTCTTAACTACTAGATTTCTTCTGTTTGGCTTTTGAGTCAGTCAGTATATAAGCAATTGTGTTTTTTGTTATTTTCTGCTAGAAAGTCAATCCTAAATATTTTGTGAAATAAGTAAAATGGCCAAGTAAATTTATTTGTTGAGTTAAGGGAAGGCATATGAGTGACATGAATTAGAAACATTTTTTGTGTCCCAAATCAGATTTTTTTTAAAACACAACACACACTTCAAAACATGCACACACATACACTCACACTCCCTCCTACCCTCCCAAGGCTAACCCTGAAGAAAATATAAAAATAAACCTAAAAGTAATGGCAATATAGACTTTTGCTTCCAGGAAAATGAAGTAGATGTACTTTTCCCTGTTCCTCCTGCTAAATGTAGAAGGGGGAAAAATTGACATTATGGAGAGAAGAAGATAGACTGGCTTAGGACCTCAGGACTCAAATAGCCTGATGGCAAAAATCCTGAGTTTTTTTTATTGCCTTCTATATTCTGGAATGGGTGTGGAAAAGCTGACAACCCAGAAATACTGAGTGCAGACAAATAAAAGCCCAAAGAACAGTCTGCCTCTTTAGCCAAGGAGCAGAAAAGGGACAGCTTAATGAAACAGAAAGTTTTAAAACACTAACCTCTCCATTCCAGCCAAATACGCAGAAAAAAAATCACCCTGACTAGCAAAAGCCAAATTGGAATCTATAGTTCACTCTCTTCAGGGTAACAAGGCCAGCCCTCTTCCCAGGGTATCAGTGGAGGTGATATGGGGAGCAGTAACACTGCACTCTTCCCAGCCAGGGCAGTGTGAGTGAGGATCCTAAACTCTTAACCTTCACCTGCTGTAACGAGGAGTTCCTCCTTCCTTTCCCTCTCATCTGTGGTCAGTAAAAACCTAGTGAGGAACCTGTACTTCCACCCCTGCCAGGCAGTAAATGAGGCTGTGTCCTTCTTCCCCACCAGAGCTATGCCAGAGGAAGCCGGCTATAAAAGAATGTTTAAATAAGATCCAGTCTCATAACATAATACCTCAAATATCCAGGTTTCAACTGAAAATATCTTCAGTCAAGAACAGAAATGTCGCAACTCGAATTAGAAAAGACAATTAATACATACCAATACCGAGATAACACGTCAGATTAAACTGACAAAGATTTTAAAGTAGCCAACAGAAAATATTTCAACACACTGAAAACAAATAAAAAAATAGAAATTCTCAGGGATGCCGGGATAGCTCAGCAGGTTGAGTGCTTGCCTTGCAACCATGAGGTCCAGGCCCTAGCGGGTGCACACCCGTGTGCTGAAGTCTGGCACAACTGGTAAATACCAGAATGGTGGCAAAGGTTCGTACCTCCAATGTGGGAGGCCCCTGGTTCAGTTTCTGCCCCATTTGGCCTCACTTTCACCTGTGTGGAGTGAAACCAGATCATAACTAATGATATACAACTAGGAGACTGCTCTGGACCCTCTCTCTCATCTGCTCTCAAAATAGATCTTAAAAAAAAATTTTTTTTTTAATTCAACAAAGAGTAAGTCTCATCAACTTTGATGGTATGAGCTAATTGTTTAGAAAACACAAGCTACCACAACTCACACAAAATAATAAAGATACTTTAAATCGCCCTATAACTGTTAAAAACATTAAATTGGTAATTTAAAAATGAAAACCATACTGAATGGTTTCACAGGAGCATTCTGCCAAATGCTTTAAGAATTCACACTATTTTTACACAGTGTTCCGGAATTACAAGATGAAAGGACCCTTCCTAATTCATTTTATGAAACTAGTATTAGCCTTGCTACCAGGACTAAGCAGAGACAATACAAAAAAGGAAACTACAGACTAATATCCTTCATAAGTATAGATGGTAAAATTCCTAAACAAAATATAAGTACCACTAAATATAATTCAGCAATGTATAAATTACATTTATGACCAAATAGAGTTTATTCCAGGAATACAAGCTTAGTTCCATATTTGGAAATAGATCAGTAAAAGATCCATATTAACAGGATATTGAAGAAAAATCACATGATCATATCAGCTGTTGCAGAAAAAGCATTTGACCAAGTTGAATACCATTCATGACTAACTCTCAGAAAACTATCAGGACTGGAAGGGGAACTTTCTCAATTTGATAAAGTATATAGAAAACATACAGTTAATGTCATACTTGATGAAAGAATGCTTTCTTCCAGTGATTGGAAAGAAAGTGACAAGGATGTTCATTCTCGTTATTTTTATTCATTATAATCTGGAAAGATCCAGCCAGCACAATTAGATATGGAAAAAAAGAACATATAAGATTGGAAAGGGAAAAATGACACTGTTCCTTTTTGCCTATGACATGATCATAATGTGAAGAAAGTGCCAAATAATCTGCAAAGATAAACCTGTAAAAATAATAAGTGAATTCAGCAGGATCACAGGATATAAGACCAACATGGAAAAAATAATTTATACTCTCTCTGTATACTCTTAACAGTGACCATGTGGAATTGGAAAAAATACAATACCATTTGCAATTGCTCAAAAAGAAAGAAAGAAAAGAAGTATTTAGATACAAACATAACAACCATGTATAGGATTTGTATACAAAAACTGTAAAACGCTAATGAAAGACATCTAAGACCTACATAAATGGAGAGACATACTTTGTTCATAGATTGGAAGACTCAGAATAGTATAGAATATGTTTTCCCAAAATAGTTTAACAAAATGCCTATCAAAATCACAGCAGTATTTTTGTAGATATTGAAAAAACCATCCTAAAGTTTATATGGAAAGGCAAAGGACTTGGAGTAGCTAAAACCATTTTAAGAAAAGAAGAATAAAGTGGGAAGAATCACTCTACTTAATTTCAAGCCTTTATTATATAACTGAAATAATAAAAACAGTGTGGCATTGGCACACAGGTAGACCTATAGGTCAATGAAACAGACTGGAAACCCAGAAATATAAGGCCAATTGGTTTTTGACACTAATGCAACTAATTGTAGAAAGGATAGTCTGCAGCAGGGGTGGCCAACTTTTCTGTATATAAGATCTACTTTTTATCTTAAAAGTGTGTTGCGATCGACTTGTTGTCATAGGCGTAGTCTAAGGGGGAAGAAGGGGTGTGAAATGCATACCGTATTTTCCGGCGTATAAGACGACCCCCTAATTTTACAGTTAAAACATAGGTTTAGGTTTATATTCGCTGTATAAGACTACAGCCTCGGAAGTGGGGGGTAGTCTTATACAGCGAATATAGGCCTAAACCTATGTTTTAACTGTAAAATTAGGGGGTCGTCTTATACGCCGGTCGTCTTATATGCCGGAAAATACGGTACTATGTTTATACACTGTGTTTCAGTATAAGGTGCATTCCAGCGAGGTATGGGTAGATAAGTAAAATATATGTTCAGAACTATTTTTTATTTTTTAACTTATTAAGTTTTCGAGATATAGGCTCATGAAGAAAATAAATTTCCAGACCCAACTTTTGATAGCAGCATTCCGTACATGCGGTACCTAAAAAATTCGATTTTACGACACTTTTTCAAGATAGATTTTTACTAACTTAAAATGCAATTTAATTTTTTTATCAACTGCAATGTATAAGTTGTACTATTTGTTCGTCAATATGAAAAAGTTGTTATAAAAATGCACAGTATGGCTGATAATTTGATTTCAATATTTCACTTTCGCGGTTTTTTTTGGGCCAGGAAAATTTATCATGAAAGAATAATATGACTTACTTTTTGCTAATCTATCAATAGCTCGCTGAGTACACCTCGTACTGAAATATAGATATACGGCTTATCTACCTACGTAAAAAA
>PVKE010036770.1:0-16234 GCA_004027555.1 Craseonycteris thonglongyai | reverse complement strand
TTTTCGTTCGTATGGTTTTTAAGGATTTTACATCTAAAGAAGAATTGTTGGGTATGATTTCTTTGAAGGAAAGGACTAGAGGTGTAGACATATTCAAAGCCTTTAAAAACTTGCTCAATGATTTGAAAGTACCACTTTTTAAATTAGTCTCCATAACAACGGATGGCACAGCTGCAATGATAGGTTGCATAAATGGATTTATAGCCCTATGTCGAAATGAAGATGAATTCACAGCCTTTTTGAGTTATCACTGCATAATTCACCAGCAAGTGTTAGCTAGCAAGAGACTAAACACAAAAGAGGTAATGGACATAGCATTTAAAATTGTTAATTCAATTCGAGAAAGTTCCCTCAAACGGCGTCTCTTCCAACTGCAACTCGATGAAGGCCAACCTGAATTATAACTACATATCGATGTCAGATAGCTAAGCAGAGGTAAATTTCTGCAGCAATTTCGTGATTTATTGCCTGAAATGATAGATTTTCTTCATGAACAAGATGGAAACTGTGAAAATTTAAATGATGAGACTTGGCTTAGTGACAGCATTTCTTACCGATTTTACTTCAATATTAAGTCATTTAAATTTAGAATTACAAAGTAAAAATAAAACAGTAATTGATATGATCAGCTACATAGACGCATATAAAACAAAATTTAATTTGTTAGTAGAAGATCTGCAACAAAATATCTGAATCATTTTCCAAATATGGCAGATAACCTACGAAAACATAAAAATATTAATTATAAGATCAACAAATACGTTGCGGAAATCCAAAAAGTAATTGAAGATTTTGAGGTGAGATTCCAGGATTTTGAAAACATTAAAGAAATTGTGGAATTTATATCTTTTCCTTTTAAAAAAGATTTAAGTGTGAAACGCATTAGCCAAAAAATTTCAGACATATTTCATATGGATCAAAATGCATTAGAAAATGAAATTATAATTTTACAAACTGACTTAATCTTACAAGCCAGAAAATTTGAAGATTTTTGAATATATGTCAACCGAGAAAAATATCCCAGTATCACCAAATGTAGCGAATATATCTATTCTTGTTTCAAATCTACATACCTATGCGAATCGGCATTTTCATACTTGAAGCTAACGAAGACTAAACAACGTTCTGTCCTGACTGATTGCCATACTGAAGACTCATTATTATTATCTTTGTCAGGATATACACCTCATTATGATTCCTTGGTTAGAGACATGCAAACTCAGTCTTCCCATTAATGTTAAGGCAACAAAGTAAATTCTAAATCTGTCTTTATCTGTAGCTACTTTGAATTAATAAATATTGTTAATAATTATCCATGTTCTTTTAATTCCCTTGGACATGAGTTTTTTGGCCCTTTAAATAATTATTGTTGTTGTTTTTTATGTAGGTAGATAAGCTGTATATCTATATTTCAGTACAAGGTGTACTCAGCGAGCTATTGATAGATTAGCAAAAAGTAAGTCATATTATTGTTTCATGATAAATTTTCCTGGCCCAAAAACACCCGCGAAAGTGAAATATTGAAATCAAATTATCAGCCATACTGTGCATTTTTATAACAACTTTTTCATATTTACGAACAAATAGTACAACAACTTATACATTGCAGTTGATAAAAAAATTAAATTGCATTTTAAGTTAGTAAAAATCTATCTTTAAAAAGTGTCGGCAAATCGAATTTTTTAGGTACCGCATGTACGGAATGCTGCTATCAAAATTTGGGTCTGGAAATTTATTTTCTTCATGAGCCTATATCTCGAAAACTTAATAAGTGATTTAAAAAATAAAAAATAGTTTTGAACATATATTTTACTTATCTACCCATACCTTGCTGGAATGCACCTTATACTGAAACACAGTGTAGAAACATAGTATGCATTTCACACCCCTTCTTCCCCCTTAGACTACGCCTATGACAAGTCGATCGTGACACACTTTTAAGATAAAAAGTAGATCTTATATACAGAAACGTTGGCCACCCCTGATATATATGTTCATTTAAATCATCAAAAAATAAGTTAAAGTGCTAGGAACTGAAATAATTGAGAAATGGGAGTGGGTTCACAGATGTTAGTAACTATGTGGAAAAGCTGATGATAGAAGAGAGATTTTAAACAGAAGAAAGACTGTCTAAATGAAAAACTAATAAAATAATACAGGGGCTATGGAAAAAAGCACATGCTAAGATTAAAGAGGAGGCAGAGAAAGCAGTGTTCTCAGAGACAATCTGATTTCTACTAGAGCAAGATTATGAAGGGAAGAGTTAAAATGGCTTAAATCAGTGGTGTCCAATCTTTTGTCATCCCTGGGCCACACTGGAAGAAGAATTGTCTTGGGCCACACATAAAATATGCTAACACTAACAATAGCTGATGAACTAAAATAAAAACCACAAAGAAAAATCTCATAATGTTTTAAGAAAATTTATGAATTTGTATTGGGCTCCATGCACAGACATCTTGGGTTGCATGTAGCCAATGGGCCATGAGTTGGATAAGCTTGGCTTAGACCAAATGTACCGAATACACCTACACAAACAAAAGAAAGGGTTTTTAAAAATTCTTAGAGAAATTATGGTTCTCTTCTCATGAGGGAAATTTTAAAGTAAATGCAAAATTTTGAAAAATTATAGTAATTTTACAATTTAATGTTATTGTAAACCTAAAGCCTCGATTATCTTACTCCTTTTGTCCTTATGTGAGTATTGAATTAATCAGACAATTTATGAAGTATTGATTGGATTTTTGAGACCTTAAGATGAAATTTGACAAAGTGCTTCAGAGTCAGAGAGGCTGGTTTGGCTAGTTTTAATCATGTGTGTGTGTGTGTGTGTGTGTGTGTGTGTGTGTAGAAGTCTTATTTATTTAGATGGGCAAAGAAAAATTAAAACTGTAATTGTTTCCTTAAAATATTTAAAGAATAACCATGTAGAGATGGAGCTCACTTATTCTATGTTTTTCAGGGAGTCAGGTATAAGAAAAAAAATTGAAAATACCAGGAGAGTGTAATTATAATATTATAAAAATGTTATAACAATTACAACTGTGCAAAAAGGTAGTACCTACTTTGGGAGATAGTAAATAAAATTTTTATCATCTGTTGAAGTTTCTCAAAGTTTATTTGTAAGTGATATAAAAAGAATTTCAGCATTTTACAATTGTATAATGCATAATTCCTAAGGTAGATTTGAAATATTCAGATGATCAATGCAATTTGTCTATGACAAGAAAAGGGAGTTTAAACGATATTGTAAAAATTTTTATCTGGAGCTACAGCTTGACTTTCTATCTGCTTCCATTATTTGAATCTGCTAAAGATATTAGCTGCTACATTGACTTGGGTTAGGAACTTTATTCTGTGTTAAATCAGAAAACCAAATCTAGTCTCAGTCAGAATTCAACCATTAAAGTGCACCTATTAAAGTTCTAAACCAAGCTTGTCCAAGCTGTCACCTGTGAGCTGCATGCAGCTCAGAATGGCTTTGAATGCAACCTAACACAAATTCATAAACTTTTGTAAAACATTATAAGATTTTTTAGTGATTCTTTTTAGCTCATCAGCTATCGTTAGTGTTAGTGTATTTTATGTGTGGCCCAAGACAATTCTTCCAATATGGCCCAGGGAAGCTGAAAAGTTGGGCACCCTTGAAAGCAATGTAAATGTGAGAAACATTTGAAGTTTTGCTATAAATCACTGATATTAAAATTATTTTGTGACAATAATTTTATTAAAAAACTACACACACACACACACACATATACAAACAGATGCACACACACATACACACACACATGCACATGCTCTGTTATTCTGGCATCTTTGAGAAATAACCAGTCTCTCTGCAGGGCACCAGAAGTGCTGAAGAAGTGAAGGAGAGGCTCTCAGTGAAGAGAGAAAACTTATAGATCAAAGTAGATGATGAGATTAAGTGAGAGCTTAAAGGAAAAGTAGTAGGTGATATGCTCCCAAACTGAAAGGCTTTTTAAAGTACACATTTTACTGCTAAGTCTGGAAACCGAAAAGTAGCTTAGCTCCCTTCACTTGCACAGGTAATGGAAACATAAGCCTTTTGCAGCTAGCCTCATTCACCTTGAGGAAGGCACAGTTCTGTATTTTATAAACGTAGATGAGAATCTTGGAGGAATGCCTGCTGAACACATAGAAGTATAGGAATAGATGATGTGATGCTCTAAGGAATTCAGGCATTTTCATAATCTTGGAAACTATAGTCACATAGATCAGTGTAAGTTTATAAAAGGGGAAAGCTCACACTTTAAAGAAAGTACTCAGATTTATGTTTATCACAATGCCACTTAATAATTAGTTTCATGCGAAAAGCTAAATGTAATCCCATACCTGAAGGAAACGCTAAGATTTTCTCTTCTTTAAAACTTTAATATTCAGTTTTCAATAATCAGTATATTAGGATTTCTGGTCAAAATGGCAGAATTGGTAAATGCTGTGCTTGCCTCCTCTCAAAACCACATCAAAATCACAGCTAAATTATAGAACAACCAGCCTTCAGAGCTACCTGAAGACTAGCTAAACAGAAATTATATTGCTAAAGATATGCAAGAGAATGTATGTCTAGACTGGTAGGAGGGGCAGAGATATGAAACGATTAACCCCACACCTGTGTGTAGTGTGGTGGTTGAATATCAGGAAGGATGTCTTGGTTGAAGAGGGGTCCCATTTCCGCAGTGAAATGAGAGCACCAGTGCTGGGAGGAGGAGTCTCCAGAACATCTGGCTGTGAAAATTAGTGGGGAGTCTATCTGGGTGCAACTGAGGACCGTTGTAGATCGGTGTGTTTTTTTCGAGGACCTGCGCACAGACTCACTTACTCACAAACATACCCCCAAGCTCTAATGACAAGAGCAACTCAAAATGCTTCAGGGACAAATGGGAGGAACTGAATTGTCTGGCTCTAGAGTCAGACTGGAGAAGCAACTCTGTCCAGAACTGAAGTATTGGCAGGTGACATTGTTCATTTGTTGAGCCCTCACTCCACCCATCCTGCAGGTGCAGGCAGGTGCAAACTCTGAGTCTCCATCAACCTACCTAAAACTTCTTGCCCCACTCAGATGATTCCCTGCAACTCTGCCTAACTCAATTTACTCACTGGCCAGGACTTCTTACAGTGGCTATTCTGCTAGATGTCAACCTCAGCCCATGCTGCAGATTATCCTAAGATCTCTCTCTCAATGGTTCATAAACCCCAAAGAAACAGCAGGCTAAAGCATGCCTTGTACTGATTGGTAAGTGGCCTGAAGCCCAGCACTAGCGGCAGCTGGCCCCAATTCACAGCGTAGTTTTTTCAGGCACCTCCAACCCTAACATAAGAAGTTACCCACTGAAGATCACTGTGTAGCTCCTACCAGGAGGCCTTGGGCTGGGAGCAAGCAGCAGCTGACCTGGGCCTGCACCAGAACACCTCCCAAGTAGCCCCCAAACCAGCATACCTGGTGGGTAGTTACAGAACACACCAGAAAACCACAATTAGCTCCACAAATGATACATCCCAATGGTAAGGTGACCAGATGTCCCGCTTTTGGCGAGACAGTACCAATTTTTAACAATTTGTCCCGCGTCCCGTGGCGTTTTAAAAAAGTCCCGATTTTTGGAAAGAATGCATGACAAGCTAGGGAACAGCGGGAGATAGACCCAATTTTTCATCAAGAACCCCCTCCCCCCCCCCGCCCCGGTCAATGGTGTCCCGCTTTACCAATGTTAAAATCTGGTCACCTTACTAGGGTGAACATGGTAGGTCCCAGAGTCCCATTAAAGCAAATTTCTTTACATGGGACCAACTTCCACACAATAGCTTGCTCACTGTGGTCATAGCCAGTCCTCAAAGCAAGTCAGGGGGAAGGTAAGACTCACCCACTGACATGCCAACAGCAATCAAGACTCAACCCCAAGAGGAGGGCATACATAACCCACATAAAGGACACCCCTGGAGCACCTGACTCCGATGACCAAGGAGACTGTACCACTGGGCCACACAGAACATCTACTACATAAGGCCACCCTGCCAAGACTGGGAGATGTAGCAGATTTATGAAATACATTAAAACAAATAAAGAAATGCAGCCAAATTAGGAGACAAAGAAATATGTCCAAATAAAAAAGCAAAACAAAACTTCCAAAAACAACTCAATGAACTGGAAGCAAGCAATCTATTAGATACAGAATTAAAAAAAAAATGGTTTTGATGATGCTCAGTGACCTTAGGGGAAGAATAGATGAACTTGGAGCTAACTTGTGGTAAGAGATAGAAAGTATAAAAAGAAACCATTCAAAAATAAAGAATAAAATAACTGAAATAGAGAGTTCATTAGATCAAATCAACTGTGGATTATATGAAGCACAACATGAAATCTACAATGTCAATAAGAAGATAATGGAAAACACCCAATTGGAATAGCAGGAAGAAAAATAATTTAACAAATGAGGATGGTTTGAGAAAACTCATCAAGCATAACAGTATTTGTGTCATAGCGGTTATCAGAAAGAGAAGAGAGGTAGCAAGAAATTGAAAACCGATTTGAAGAAATAATGACTAAAAACTTTCTTAACCTTCAAAGAAAAGCAATATACAAGTCTAGAAAGTACAGGAAGTTGCAACACAGATGAATCCAAAAGGCCTAATACTTGTCGTATCATAATTATAATGCAAAGGTTAAAGAAAAAGAAACTTAAAAGAAGCAAGAGAAGAGCAATTACAAACAAGCTTTGAAGTTTTTCATCCTATTCAATTTTTTGGAATGGTTTGAGAATAGTTGTAATTTATTTGTTTATTTATTTTTTTTTTTTAAAGATTAATTTTATGGTTTTTTGACAGAGAGAGAAGGTAGAGGGCCAAGAGCAGTCTCCATAGTTGTGCATCATCAGTCTTCAACATGGTTTTGTTCCACACAGGTGGGCAGGGGCTGCACGGGGCAGGTATTTATTTTTAATGTTTGGTAAAATTCACCTGTGAAGCCATCTACCGTAATCAAAAATATTTATTCATTGAAGTTTTTCTTTTTAAGATTTATTTTATTGTTTTTGAGAGGAGAGAGAGAGAGAGAGAAACACAGAGAGAGAGAGAGAGAGAGAGAGAGAGAGAGAGAGAGAGAGAGAGAGAGAGAGAAAGAGAAGGGAGGGCCCAAAGAAGTCACTCTAATTGTACGTCATTAGTTGTGACGTGGTATCATTCCATACGGGTGGATGTGGAGCCGAACAGGGTGGGAACTAAACTGGGGGCCTCCTGCCTGGGTGAGGAAAACCTTTGCCACTGAGTCATCCTGTTGGTTACCAGTTGGACCTCAGTTCAGCACAAGGGGTTGCACAAGCCAGGGTCAGAAACTAATCCCTGGACCTCTCAATTGCAAGGCACATGCTCAACTGTTGATCTATCCTGGCATCCTGATTATTTGACTTTTATTTTAGTGATTATAAATATGTTTTCTCATAAGTTTGACGTGGTCCTTGTTTATGGCTATAGAAATTGATCAATATATAAGAAACTTTTTATTTTTTTTTTTTGGTAAAGATTTATTTTTATTGTTTTTGACAGAGAGAGAGAGAGAGAGAGATACAGAGACAGAAACAGAGAGAAGGCGAAGGGCCCAGAACAGTCTCCATAGTTGCACATTATTGTTTTTTACACATAGTTTGATTCCACAGGTGGGCGGGGCTGCACAGGGCAGGAAATGGGCCAGAGTCTCACCCCATTGAGGACTGAACTGGGGGCACTCCCCAGTTCAGTATATGGGTCTACTAGGGCCGGGGCTAGGATTCAATCCTTGGTCCCTGGGGCTGCAAAGTAAGCGCTTAACCCACTGAGTCATCCCAGCTTCCCAAGAAACTTTTTATATTTTAAACAAGTATTTATATAGAATGAGAATATACATGGGATGCATATAACATCTAAATCATACTAGTGGCAAGAAGAAAACATTTTTCCAGTGTTTTGATCTGTCCAAATATTGCAGTTTGGTAATTATTTTTATCTAATTTGTATATTTGATATTCCCATAGATATTTGCTTGTCTCCATTTTTTCCCTGTATTTTTATCTTCATTTTCATTGGCATTTGTTTTCCATGAACTATTTGCTTTCTTCTGTAACCAATTATTAACATTTTTTTTTTGATGTCACATTGTTTCCACATACTGCAGGCAGTTTTATACTTTATAAATCTTGTGGACATTTGCTTAAGTAAATTACATCTTACAAATCTATGTGTTCCTTTTGACCTTTTGTCTATTTATATCAAACAACCTTTCATGATGAACATGTGAGATTTACTTAATTTAAGATGCTTGTATTATTATTATCTGATTTATCCATGTGGAAATCATACCACACTGATACTTTATGGAACTTAAGAAATACTTTTTAAATATAAAGATAAATCTAGGCACTCTACTATGTATTTTATTTACCATTAGATTTATTTTTTCTGAACAACAACAACAAAAAACAGATTGCTGAATCTTCTCCTAATTACTAACAGCTACTTTAAGTGCACCACTAATGTACAGAATGCACATGTTAAAAAAAATTTTTTAACTTTTTGTTATTGCTTAGAATTGTATAGTTAAACATATTTTCTTCTAAATCATTAACTGTACTGTACTTCAAGCTCATAGTATAATGACACACATAGTAAGAATTTAATGATTTTATTTAAATGAAGAAATAAGTGAATGACCATAGTTGAATTGTTAATATGATTATAATAGCTGGATTAGTTGAATCTCTAACTACTCTGTGTTCTACCAAGTTTTAACTAGATATCCTAAGGGCTATATTGCTTTTTATCAAGGGGGCTATTCCAACTCAACAGCTATGTGGTGGGAGCTATTCATTCAAAAATTATATAAAATAGATTACTCCATTTAAACACTCCTTCATTAAAATAGCTATAGTTGAAACCAACTATTATAGAGGCTCAATTATAGAGACAAATCATAAGTTTATTTTCTGAGGAATGTACTGAGTTGGAGAAAGACTTGAGCTCAACCAGCTGTTGCTACAACCATGAAAATATTGTAATTCCCCTTTCTAGGCCACAAAAATAGTTTTCTTCTTTTTATATATACTTAGGAGCAAGTTCCAAGAAAAGTCTGTAAAACATAATAGAGGGGAAGCCAGGATGGCTCAGTGGGTTATGCTCTCACTTTGCAGCCCCAAGGACCGAGGATTAAATCCCAGCCCCGGCCTGTGCAGACCCATATGCTGAACTGGGCTTCCCATGTGGGAGGCCCCCATTCGATACTTGCCCCCCTCCCCAGTTTGGCCCCCAGCTTGCAGGGTGCATGCCTACTATGAGGGAGGCCCCCGCCCGGTTCCTGCCTTGCACAGCACCCACCCACCTGTGTGGAATGAAACCATGTCAAAAACTGATGACATACAACTATGGAGACTGCTCTGGGCCCTTACCCTTCTCTCTGTCTCTTTCTGTCTGTCTCTCTCTGTTTGTCAAAAACAATAAAATAAATCTTAAAAAAACAATAGAAACTTACGCATTGAGTTGTAACATAAAATGTCCTACAACAGTATTATTTTTATATAGCTTATATTGCATGCCTTAAGTGCCCTGAAAACAGTAAGCACATATATCATCTATTTTAAGATTTAAACTACTTCACATTTTCCAACTTCAAAATTGAACTGCAGCTTATAATCAACAACATTGTATATTTGCTATATGCCAGATAGCAGTCATGACTTAGTTGTGATTATCTATGATGATACCAGTTGGATCATAGCACTTCTATTGTAGCCACTTCTATTGACTTATAGACATTGTTGAGATTTCCCACTTGAGTTTAATTTTCATTTAAAAAGTATTTTTCAAAACTACATAAAAATGAAAAAAATGATTACTGATTTGGCGTTGAAACAGAAAGCTCATTGACAATGCGGACCTTCATGAAAGAAAATAAATAGCAAGGTATACATTCTAGGAATGAAACAAGTCAACTACAAAGTGATTTACGAGATCTAAAAGAGACAGGTACAAGTAGTTGAAATGTATATTTCATTGTTGAAAATAAAATCAAAGGTACAAGAAATTTCAAAATTTCAGAAGAGAGAGAAGATGTTACAAAACATGTAAAAGCTAATGAAACCGATATACATACCATATTAGACGATTTTTAAATCTGTGTCATTATTTTGTTTTTTCTTTTTTAATGAAACATCATGTCTTTAATGTCTTACAAATTGATAGCTTAAATTCAGTGAAATTAAATTGAAAGTTTAGATGAAATTTACTGAATATGTAATCTATGCTAAACATTTTTGTGACATGATTTATTTCATTATAAATTTAAGGCAACTCTAAATATTGTATTTAATCTCTATGACATGACTTAAGATAAGTCTTTTCCTACCCATTTTTTATTTATGAAGAACTAGACTTCATGAACAAAGTTATATTAAAAATATATACTTAATCAGAAGTCAAATCTAGGCCTTTTTTTTTTTTAATTGTTTTTTTATTGGGTTTTTTTTGACAGAGAGTGAGAGAGAGAGAGAGAGAGAGAGAAAGATACAGTCAGAGAGAGAACTGAACTGGGGGAACTCCCAAGTTCAGCACATGGGTCTGCACGGGCTGGGGCCGGGATTCGATCCTGGGTCCCTGGCGCTGCAAAGTGAGCGCTTAACCCACTGAGCCATCCCGACTTCCCCAAATCTAGGCCTTTCTGTTTTATAAATTTGTTATTTCTACTATATTCCACTACCTCCAAAATTATACAGTACATTTATAACAATTTATTTAATGCCAATATAATATATACTATTATAGTGTATAAAATGTAATATTAAATTTAACTAAAAAACTCAAAATTTACTTCTTAAGATACATAAATATGCAAATGCAGTCATATCCTGTCATATATATATATATACACAAACATTCAGCATTTTCCAAAATAAAATACTGTATGATTTATTATTTGCATGTTATTGTTTTGAGTTTTTGCATTTCTTTGCTGATTTGTTTATGATGGAACCAACAACTATCAATTTCATTAATCAATTTATTAAATTTTAACAATTTTAAAATTTCCAAAAGACAAGTCCTAGACAAAACAATTTTTGAAAATCTCTGAAAAATGGTATTTTCTTTGAATTTTGTCACTGGATTCTGAAAAGACATCAGAGTATTTTCTAAGGACACTATAGTGCATCTGATTAAGGTTTAGAAATGGAATATTCATGTTAGCTAGATTCAATAACAGTGCCACTCAGAAAACTAAGAGGTTTTGCAGATTCAGCCATCCTATGAAAGAAAGATGATTCTCATAAAATTTCACTTCCGATTAAAGCCTTTTAGAAATCCTTGAGGGCTTCCATCTGAAGTGCGCATACAAATTCCATGAAAGCCCTAAGCTAACCATACTCTCCGTTCAAGTATGTTTCTTGTGTATGACTCATTTTTCCTTTATTGAAAGTGATGATATCATTTTGTCTATGTGTGGTGGGAAAGCTCATTTAAGGCCAAGAATTATTTACAGGTTTACATTTTTATACTGGTCCTTTGATAAATTTTTCTGGTATTAAAATCAAAACATTGTTTTTCCCAAACAAATGTCATCAAATATAGTTTGTTCCATTCTAATCTTATGATTTCATAGTTAAAAAATAGACAAGTTATATTTTGCATACTAATTTAGGATTTCAGATTAATTAAACTTTGTAGAAGAAAGAACTGATTTCTTTCACCATGGACATGAAAGAACTGATTTTATATATATACAGATTACAGTTTATTCTAATGGCTTATCTTTGTTTCTAACAATTTCTGCTTGTGTATGCTTCCACCTGTTAAATTACACTATAATTTACTGTTTCCTGCTATTTGACAAGAAAACATTACAATCACAATAAAAAGTAATTTAAGGGTATTAACAATCAATGAAATATGTCCCACTCTAAAGTGAGATTGAAATAATTTATGGGAGTTTTATAGTCAAATTAGAATAGAGATTATTCCACAGGGTGAAATCAATGTTTGCAAAAATGCAAGCATCATATATTTCCTAATAAGTTCTCACAGCTGAAATGATTGCATTATTGGAAGGCAGCACAGAAAATTCAATGCAATCAGAGAACCTACAAATAAATGCTAGCATAAATTAATTAATTAATTAATTTAAAATATTTGTGAACCCGTAATGTTGGATTTGAAGTAAATGCAAAATGATGTTAAAGCAAAATTAAACTGAGAAAAAAACATTGAGTTTAATACTGGTGAATAATTCAGCAAAAATATTGTTCTTTTATTGACGTTATACTCTTAACCCTAGGATAACTTTCTTAATAGCAGTTAGCAATTTAGCTATAGAATCACATCTTCCCATTGCCTACCAACACACAAAATTGAAATCTCCTAGAGAGAAAGCATTTTATTTCATTGTTGAAAGCAATTACTTTCTTTCTCTCTCTCTCTTTCTTTCTTTCTTTCTTTCTTTCTTTCTTTCTTTCTCTTTCTCTCTCTCTCTCTCTCTCTCTCTCTCTCTCTCTCTCTCTCCTCTCTCTCTCTCTCTCTTTCTCTCTTCTTTTTCTTGGCAAATGAAACTTCTGAGTTTGAAGGCTTTGTGGGCAACAGCAAGATTTGAATGTATTTGCTCACTATTTTTGCTGAAAGTTCATGCATTGAATTTTCTTTATTTGTTTATCAACATACATTTGTCAAAATAGTGACAATACTTGAAAAAGAAGTTCAAAAATATATAAACTTAGAAGCTTTTGAGTTTAATACACGTGATTAGAAAATGAACAAATTGATTACACCATACTTTTGCTTTGCTAATAAATTTAAAACTTTTTATTCCCTATGGGCCTTCTTTTTTCCTTCTATCACTTTTCTTGCTTGACCATGTTTAAATGCCTGATATTTTGCCAATCGCAATACAGAAAGTAGTGTTGAATTCTCCAAATAATTTATACAAATGGAAACCAGATTGTTGCGGGCGTGAGAAGAACATTATTAACTAATTACTTCAGTTTGTATTTACTAAATTCACTAATTCACTGAACTCTTCCTACTTTTCAAGAGATCTGTTTAAAACAAATCAAGAATGGGCATGAGAAAAGCAGTAGAGTAAGGTGGAGAAGAGTACTTAATGGCAAAAAAAGTCACAGAACTTATAAGACTGGAAGTTGTACCAAGTATCAGAAGTATACTAGCTCTGCAAGAAAGTGGGAATGATTCTTCAAAGACTCTATAGACTGCACAAAAATGTTATTTTATTTGATACTTCTAACTGGATCTTTCCTGTTCTGATATACAAAATAGATGAGTAACACAAGATCAATCAAAAACACTTACTAAATCAAATTGTATATTTCCCTGTACAAAAGAAGAGGAGGCATTTAGTAAGTTCCTCTAGGTTGAATGTTTTATGCTTTTTAATGGAATTAGAAATATTTAGAAAACATAGAGAGAATGTGATTAAATCCTCATTTTAAAGAAAATAAAATTATGATATATATATGAGCAAACTTTGCCTCATGATAATTTTTTAATCTTTATATTGGTTTGCTCTTAGCTGAACAATTTGTAGTATACTTTAAATATATAATAAAATAGTTCATTACATTTACACATTTTTGCCATTTTTGGCACTCTTCAATTCTTTCTGTCAATTTCTAAGCAAACAACTTCATTCAACCTAAAGAACTGTCTTTAGCATTTATTTAGTGTATTCTTTGTCTCTGGCTAACATTATCTCAACTTTTTTTTTATTATTGTTAAATTTAATGGGGTGACATTGGTTGGTAACAATTAGATAGTTTCCAGATGTACAAGTCCACATCACATTACCCATGCATCACATTATGTGCCCACCACCCAGAATCAGCTACATTATCTCAACTTTTAACTTAAAAAAATTGTTTTAGAAAGAAATTATTGCAACATATAGAATAGATATTATTTCAACAAGTTTTATTCATATATATTTTACTTCAGTGGACAAGTAACTCATTATTATCATCATTTCAGGGTATATAATGTGTCTTTTTAAGATTTGGCATTTTTAACATTTTCTTTTCATAATTTATTTTTAACAGTCTCAGTTTGATGACTCTCATTTGGTTTTCTTTATGTTCATTCTGATTAGAGTTTATTAAGGTTCTTAGATCTACTTGATATTTTTAATTAACTTGGGAAAAATCCAGCCTATATCTTTTTCTTTTCAGCCCTATTTTATTAGTACTTTCCTTTTGTGATTTCGTTACATGTATGTTTGCCCACCTGATACTCACTGATTATTAAAGCTTTGTTCAAACCAAAACTTGGTTTTATCCAAACCAAAATAAAATACTGACCTATCGTCAAATTTACTAGTCCTTTCTTTTGTTGTTACTAATACTATCAATCTCATTTTAATTCATGCTTAATTTCAAATATTGTAGTTTCAGTTTGGGGATTTTCATTCGGTTCATTTTAAGGGAGTTATATCTCTCAAATTTTCTTAATTCCTCCCCAAATTTTTTTAAATATATTTTTTTATTGTTTGAGGAAAGGTGAAAGAGAGAGAGAGAGAGAGAGAGAGAAAGCGGGGAGGGCCCAGAGCAGTCTTTATAGTTGTACATCATTAATTGTGACATAGTTTCATTCCACATAGGTAGGTGTGGGACTGCTTTGGGCAGGAATTGAATTGGGGGCCTTGTGCATGTGAGGCAAAATCTGTCACCACTGAACCACCTCAGTGGTTACCAGTTGCATTGCAGTTCAGCACGTGGACCTGCATGCCCAGGGCTAGAAATCAATATATGACAAAAATATAATAATCTTTAATGTATCTACTAATGACAGAACTTCAAAGTACATTGAAGGAAATATTGATAGAACTAATAGAATGAAAACACACTGAACAAACTTAAAACACCCCTCTTTCAGTTATCAGAAGTGGACAAAATTCATTAAGATTATGTAAGTTTTGACTTTACCAGTCACCTGAGCTAAATGACACTATATACAACTATAAAACACTATACTCAACATGTGCAGTATGTATACCTTATGTTCCCAGTGCACATGGAAAACTAAATGAGATAGATATTATGGAAGACCCCAAAATCATACTAAATACTTTTCAAAAGATTTAAATTATACCAAAAATATTTTCTGAGGATAATTGAATTAAATTAGAAATCAATATAAAAAAGGTATCTAGGGTGTCTAAAGTAGGGGAGAATAAAGTTAAACAATTATAAATAATCCATCCACACAATAATAAACAAAGTAATTTAGAAATAATTTAAAAAGGAATAGTAAAACACAACACTACAAAACTTGTGGTATATGTATGTATCTATCTACATATGTAGTGTCTATCTAAGAGTGTTCTGAAAGAAATGCATATTTTAGCTTTAAATCTTACAAGTTAAACTGTTCTGTCTTGATAATAAGGATCAAAGATTCTCAAGATGCTAAAATTAAAGAGCAATGTAACTCAAAATAAGTACAAAAGAAGATATAATAAAATGAATGAAAGTGAATTAATTCTGCAAATAATATATGTACATTATAAAGCCAAAATTTGGTTCTTTAAAAGATACATAAGATTTATGAACCTGTGGCAAGACTGAGTAAGAAGAAAGAAATGGGAGTGAGAAAACTAGAAGCAGTTCACGATGACTCGTTTTCCTATGGTACGTTGCCTAGCTACTATACATACATATATGAATACAAACATGAGGAGAAAAAAAGGTTAAGTAACTTTCATAAAGTGATTTGGATACACTGAGGTAATACACGTAGGATTGACACTTGGCTGCTTCTTGGTATCTTCACTACACAATTATTGTGCCAACTAAGCATATTGTCTTTTGTAGGAAGAAACATTTCTGTGAAACTTCATTACTGTGATGAGTTCAATTCTACAAATGCAGTACTTTTTAATTTCTCCATCTGCTAAACCATGAAGTGATAGAAACTATATAAGTGGCAGCTGCAGAGAAGGGCCAGAACATTAGACCTAGGATCCAAGCACCCACTGTGAACTCCCTAAGGCAGATTGCAGTTAACATCCCTGGTGCCTTGGGTCTTATCTGTAGGGAAGTCTTTTCAAATGTTTATTTAACACACACACACACACACACACACACACACACACACAAACACACTGCAAAGGGCTATTAATGTTAACATCCAAGGGGGGGGGAAAACAGATTAGTGAGAGAAGAAAGTTGATCTTTTTAATAAATGCATTTTTCAATAAACT
>PVKE010036769.1:0-16227 GCA_004027555.1 Craseonycteris thonglongyai | reverse complement strand
ACATGTTGTATAGCATTGTTTGTGTAATTAATAAAATAAGATCATTGGCAATGAAAACATGGAAATTATTTTGTTAGTTATACACTTTAGTTACAATGATTTTTTTTTAAAGATTTATTTTTATTGTTTTTTGACAGAGAGAGAGATACAGAGACAGAGAGAAGGGGGAGGGCCCAGAACAGCCTCCACAGTTGCACATCATTGGTTTTTCCACATAGTTTCATTCCACAGGTAGGCTCAGAGCTGCACAGGGCAGTAACCAGGCTAGGGTCTCACCCCAGTGAGAACTGAACTGGGGGCACTCCCCAGCTCAGCATATGGGTCCACATGGGCCGGGGCCAGGATTAGCTCCTCAGTCTCCGGGGCTGCAAAGTGAGTGCTTAACCCACTGAGCCATCCGGCTTCCCTTACAATGATTTTAAAAGTAGTTCCATCTGTGCTGTTTTCTGTTGAACATAAGGGAGAGTTTTTATGCCTTTTTACTCTATTCTCTAACACTGCTCCAGAATGACAAGGAACTTGAATAAATAGTATTTTATTGCCTGAATAAAAACCTTGTCCAGAGGCAAAACTTATTTTAGGATATTCTATTTCTCAGTCCACAGTGATAAACATTAAAAATATAGCAATAAATACTCGTAAATAGGGAAGCATTAACCCATTTCATACATGGGAATGTTCTCATTGTTTGGTGGTTTTCTTTTTAAGCTCCTGTCTCTTAAAATGTTAAAAATATTCAAAGATATGCACCAGCACCTACTGTGTTGTTTGGTATATAGTTGTAATTCAGCACATGAGACGTTACACAGAAATACCTCTGAAATCAATAGTCCAGAGGATATCACAATGGAAAAATAATTCACTTGAATATTATTAAGAATCTGTCTTGTCTCTGAATGAATCAGGGATAAAAGAAAAGGCTATCAGAATGATGGACATAGAAGTTTAAAAGTATTAGGTTATCTAGTTTATGATTATTTTTCTGGGCAGCTGAAGTACTGAACCTGTGTCTTCCTTATAACAATAATTAATTAAGCAAACCAATAGTATTGAATATCTACTCTGTACTAAGATCTCTTCCTTGAGCTCCAGAGGACACATGTTGATTGCCACTCTGATATCTCCATTTTGATGTCTCAGGCAATTACTCTTAATGTGCTTAGAACAGAACTCATGATTTCATCTCCATCTCAGTTTTGCCTCATTGCAATCTGTATATCACCATTCATCTAGGCCAGGCCACCAGTACTTATTACTTAGACTACAACAGGCTCTCACTCAGTATCTTTTCTCACCCCCTTGACCTTCTCCAAGCCACCTTCCACATAATGCCAGAGTGTTTTAAAAACATAGATCTATTTCTTTCTAGATGAATGCCCAGCATCCAGCATAGTGCTTGGCACATAGTAAATGCCTGATGACTAGTTGTTAAATGGAGTGAATAAATGATGAACCAACTAGACATTTTTTTCTGTTTTTATGGAGATTTATCAAGACTTCAGTACACACCTCTAGGATTCTCAGGCGACATTTGAGAACACTACCTTCTAAATAAGTGAGATAAAGGGAATGCCGGGATGGTTCAGAGGGTTGAGCGCTCACTTTGCAGCTTCGGGGTCCGAGGATCAAGTTCTGGCCCCAGCCCATAGAAACACAAATGCTGAACTGCGATGTGCTTCCCATGTTGGAGGTCCCCAGCCTGGTTCTTGCTCTGAGCAGCCCCTGCCCACCTGTGTGGAATGAAACTATGTCAAAAATTGGTGACATACAACTATGGAGACTGCTCTGGGCCCTTCCCCCTGATGTCTCTCTCTCTCTCTCTCTCTCTCTCTCTCTCTCTCTCTCTCTGTGTGTGTGTCAAAACAATAAAATAAATTTTAAGGGGAAGCTGGAATGGCTCAGTGGGTTGAGTGCTCACATTGCAGCCCCAGGGACCGAGGATTGAATCCCGGCCCTGGCCCGTGGGGACCCATATGCTGAACTGGGAAGTGACCGCAGTTCGGTTCTCACCGGGGTGAGACCTCACCCAGCTCCTGCCCTGTGCAGCCCCACTCCCACCTGTGGAATGAAACTAAGTAGAAAACCAATGATGTGCAACTATGGAGACTGTTCTGGGCCCTCCCTCTTCTCTCTATCTCTATCTCTGTATCTCTCTCTCTCTCTCTCTCTGTCAAAAACAATAAAAATAAATCTTTAAAAAAAAAAGATGCAGTGCTGAACTCCTCTTTCTGGGGTTGCTAAAGCACTGTTCTTTATTTCTTGACAATCTGCTGAAGTTCAAGATTCATTTTTGGATTAAAAAAAAATAATTATTTAGATGATGGTTTCAGATGGGAAAGAAAATAACAGGAGTAGTCCTTCAACATCCTCACCCTTAAGAAGGTTCCCCTAATTCCATCTCAGCCTTGAAACCTACGGTGGTGAATAGATGCACACAGGAAATTTCACTCAAAATATAAAGAAAATAATTTAATGAGAAAATAAGACTAATAAGAAAATAAGACTAGAGTATGTCTTTTTTGTCACCGCAGAAGCACGTAGTATTAGCTGCTTTTTCAAATCTAACTCTTTACTGCAAGTTTAAACAAATTGTTTGCTATTGATTTTCAATCCAACATTTGAAATTTACAGAAGTTTAAGGAAGCCCTTCTACATACTTTCTCTTTTCCATTACGCTCTCATAGTCTCTTGAAATCCTATTATCCTAGATCTTGATACTGAATGACTCTATTCAGTTAATGTCAACAACTGTCCCCAAACTGGCCATCAGGCTCACTGTTTTGGTTTTATTTATTTATTTTATTTTAAAGTGTTTTTGAGAGAGAGAGAGAGAGAGAGAGGGAGAGAGAGAGAGAGAGAAGGGCCCAGAGTAGTCTCCACAGTTGTACATCATTAGGTTTTGACAGTTTCATTCTACACAGGTGGGCGGGGCCACGCAGGGCAGGAACCAAGCCAGAGGCCTCCAGCGTGGGAAGCACACCCCAGTTCAGTATATGGGTCCGTATAGGCACAGGCCAGGGCTGCGACTTGATCCACAGAACCCAGGGCTACAAGGTGAGTATTCAACCTGCTAAACCATCCCAGCATTTCCTGTTTCGGTTTTATTAAGCCTTAAGTAATATAAAGTTCACTTTAATTTTCAAAACGTGCTGACTCCTTAGGAAAGGTCTGATCCAAAAAGGTAGTCAGCTACTAGGATAATCACAGCACTGGGTGAATATGTTGACACTGAATAAATTTTAGCATATCACAAGCAGTAGATCTTTCTAATTTTCCCAGCAATTCTCAAATTTAAAGAAAAAAGGACAGTAAAATGATCAGAAACCTCCTGCTATTATATAATTTATCCATGACAGAGATAGAAATAAAACAAAGGTAACCAATACCTTAATTTAATTCATTTGTCTTTCCACATCTTCATCAGTGTGTTATTACATGTTTGTTTCTGATTAAGTTTGAGGTAATTCTCATAAGCATGCATAGATTATGCATAAATTATGGGTATAGTTTTATAATCCATATTGCCAATGGCTAAGTGGAATTTACAAATAGAATCATATCCAACACCAAACAAATAAAGACACAGTTGAATAAGAAATATTTGAGTGAGGGGTAACTGTGTTTAATAAATGCAAATATTAATAGTAGCCATATAGGTTAACATAGATCCTATGCCTAAAAGCCTCAAAGAAATAAGACTAATATAAAAGAAGTGACTATAAATTTAAATCTTATCAATTAGTATTTGCTGAATAATCACAAAGTATACAATACTCTAATAACAAAAAGGGAAACTATGTATCTTCCTGCCAATATCATATGAACTTTTGTACAATAATGCATTATTCCTGCAGGAGCATCTCAGTGGTTCTGTTAAATTGTGAATGAAAGCAGAGGAATTTTTTTAGTTATATATTTTAATATATTTTACAATATTTAATAATGCTACTTGTACCTTTATACATTATTACATCATCTGTATTTAGAAATAAACCTTACCTTTTCATGATTTTCCTTTAATGGTGTAATGATAGACCTTGCAATAGTCTCTGAAACTATGCATGTATCTTTTATCTTTAGGCACAAAGCTGCACACAGTGTTGGGACATTGCTTGCCATATGTATGTAGTAGACCTACTCTGCTGGGAATGAAACATGTGTAGCATACCAGACTGAATTTGTGATGACTGGCCCAGTACCACAACTTAGAAATCAATAGCTTTCATAAACTCATTTGTACAAACAAAAACAAAAATAAAAATGAGATGAAGACAGTAAATATTAATGAATTCCTAGAATAAAAGCCACATTTTTGTGTGAAATTTTCCCCAAAAAGTCAAGTGGATATTGACTTTGCTTTGAATACTCATCCTGAGCTCAATGATGTTTAGCTGGAAATAGAGTGGGTGGAATCTGTGTCAGCCTCTGAATCAGGCACAAGGAGTTCCCATCCTATCTTTGAGTCAGGAAGTCTGAGCACACTTCCGGCATCTTTGTGATCTTGTTTTCTCTAACACAAGGATTATTACTCCAGCTTCCTCACGGTAGATATTTTTAGAATCACCAAATAATTACCTCATTGACTTGGTCCTACGAACTTCAATGTACAACTAACATTATTACCCCTTTTACAGTTCACCAACTGTTATGGGCTGAATTGTATCTCCCTCCCCAAATTTACATATTGAAGTCCTAACCCCAATGCTTCAGAATGTGACTATATTTGGAGATAGAGTCTTTAAAGTGTCAATTAAATTAAAATGAAGTGAAATGGGAGGATCTTAATCCAATATGAGTAAGGTCCTTATAAGGAGAGGAAATTTGGATAGAGACAATGCACAGAGGGAAAATGGTGTGAAAACACAAGGAGAAGACAGCCACCCACAAGCCAAAGGCGAGAGGCCTCAGACGGTACCAATGCTGCCAACACCTTGATCTCAGACTTCTAGCCTCCAGAACTGTGAGAAAATAATTGTTTTGTTCATTTGTTTAAACCACCCAGAATGTGGTACAATGTTATGGTCGCCCTAGCAATCTCATACACTAACTCAGAAATATTTTTAGAAAATCTTCCTTGATACAGAAACACGTGAGAAGGTTATCTTCTGTTTTATCACAAATCTCTATCTAGATAATCACTCCAACATAAAAGATCTTAGGCTTTCTTAAAGAGAAATGGCTATAGACACACATATCACTATATTAAGGTAACAAAACATTCTATAAATAAGACAGTGTCACTGTGAAACACAGTAAATAACTATAACAAAGAAGAATTAGAAAAAAAGCCTTCAGGATTTAGCAGAGTCCAGCTTATGAAGAAGATGGTGATAATGATGGCACAAGTGCTAATATAGAAAACCTAATTATCCTCCAAAAAGAGTGCATTATCCTCACCCCCATTTTAAAATGGTAACATCAGGCCACCCAGTTATATATGGTTCAGTACTACTGACAATAATAATTGCAGTAACAGCATAATAAGCATTTATTAAATTCTTGGTATGGGCCAGATACTGTACTAAAACCTCATATGATTTATCATCTTTTATGCTCACAGCAAACCTATCAGTTAGGCAAAACTAGAAATCAAGTTCAGAAATGCTACCGATGTCTGGAAGATCTGCTACTCTGACTGCTACTCACAGAGGCATTGCAGCTGGTGTTACCGAATCAACCATTGCAACAGGCAGCCTGAATTCCTGGCCGTCACTTTCTCTCCTGATTGTGAAAACCTTACCTGGTGGCTTTTCTAGAGCGAGGGCAGCTGAAAGTTTTGACAGCAATTCTTGCAGTTCCTCTTCCTCCAGCTCATCTTTTTCTTCCTGGCTGTGAAGTGTCTCCTTTCTTTCCACAGGTGCCAGAGCAGAACTGTGTATTTCAGCAGGGGCCATTTGGGGGGTGTCCTGCCACAGTGCATCCTGGGAAATGGATGGGGAGCTATGTATTTCCTTATTTTGTGCTTGACTTTGCGCCCTGGAGCTTTGCTTTGACCTTGGCTGCAAAAAGGCCTCTGGTGTTTCAGAACTGGGTAGAGCATGCTCTGCTTTTGCTTGAGTTCCGAGACTTCTGTCCATCACAGTGGGGTTAGGAAGAGGTTCCCATTCCACACTCTCCTCCGTGGCATTCTTGATCTGGGAAGAAGCTCCTCCCCTTTGAAACCTTTCACCCTTCCCATGGTCACCCTTGGGAACCATATTTGGACAGGAGGAAGATGAAGGATGGAGTAGTTGCAACATCGTCTGTAGAAAGAAAACTTTGTTTATAAAGAAGTCAATGTTTATCTTACTTTTTTCATAAATGCATTGAATTGCACTATTCTTGTAGGAAATTTTAATGCAACATTTTTTTTCTGCTCTCTAAATACATTACTATTTTTTTTATTTTATGCTGTTGCTTCAACATAAACCGAAAACTATCTGCAAAAGTTGAAACACTTCAGACATTAAAATATCACAAGGAATAATCACAAGGAATTGGGGAAAAATTAGGTTCTAAAATTTCAGGTTCTAAAAGTATAAGGAATTTTTTTTCTCTGGTTTGATCTCCTCAGGCATTTCCTCTCTTCCTTGTGCCGTACACACCTATCTAAGCTGTCAGTGCCTGACTTTTGAAAGTGTTAGTGCATGGCTGGATGATGGTGAGCACATACATAGACTGATGCCTCAATCTGAGCCTGCTCTTCATAATGTAAGTTTAGGACACACTGAAAACATACTAGATGGAAAATGTTGGGGCTTTTCAAGAAGCACAATAAGATCCCCAGAAATGAGTTGCTGAATGAGTTTATGGACAGTGCAAAAGCATCCAACAGCCCTGCCCAGGCCATTGAGGTAGTGAAGCTTGCCGGTGCCTTCAGCTTACCTGTTTGTGAGGGCCTTGCCCAGAGAGTAAGAGCTGACTTTTCCATCAGCCAGGAACAAAAGGAAGCCCTGGAAAACCTAACTGCATTGACCAGTGACAGTGATAGTGACAGTGACATCAGTGAAGGCAAATAAAAGTGGGCCAATCAGGAACAACTGTGGCCTAGCATAGCTGCTCTGATTCCACTTGAGAACTGAGATGTATTTACCATGATATGAATAAAACACAGATTTGGTGAACTTTGAAAAAAAAAAAAAGTATTAGTGACAGGTGAGTTATATTTATGATGCTTAGACATCTTTACTGATGGTATTTCAGGCCTGGTGGAAAGTGGAACAGGAGTTATTTTTTGAGAACTGGCTTTTCTGTATTTAAGCCATGTCATATAACAAACACCTAAAAAGCAAAGTGGTTTTTGATTGTTCATGTTTTTTTAAGATTTATTTTATTGTTTTTGACAGATACAGAGGGAAACAGAGACAAAGAGAGATAGAGAAAGGGGGAGGGCCAAGAACAGTCTCCATGGTTGTACATCATCAGTTTTCAACATGGTTGTGTTCCACACAGGTGGGTGAGGGCAGCACAGTGCGGGAGTTAGACTGGGGGCCTCATGCATGGGAGGCATGCACCTTCGAGCCAGGGGCTGAACCAGTGGGGTGAGAACTAAACTGGGGGCCTCCTGCATGAGAAGCACACCCCAGTTCAGCATGTGGGTCCACATGGGGCTAGGATTTGATCCTCGGTTCCTGGGGCTGCAAAGTGAGCGCTTAACCAGATGTCATCCCTGCTTCCCTGACTGTTCACTGTTTACAACATACATTGAAATATTCCTGGGGGAAGCCGGGATGGCTCAGTGGGTTAGGCGCTCACTTTGTAGCACCGGGGAATGAGGATCGAATCCTGGCCCCGGCCCATGCGGACCCATATGCCGAACTGGGGGTTCCCCCAGTTTAGTTCTCTCTCTGTCATTGTATCTCTCTCTCTCTCTCTCTCTGTCAAAAACAATAAAAGAATAAATAAATAAAATAAAATAAATATTTCTAAGGCACAATTTTGATGATTAATTCCCTTCTATTCTAAAGAAAAGTAGGGAGTTATATATAAATACAAGAAATGAGTTTAAGAGGAAGGCATTCCCCTCAAAGGCAAAACTCTTAAAATAGACATAAGATGTCATATTATGTGGTTAAAAGCATAGACTTTCAATTTCTTTTACAAATGGCAAGGAAAACAAGAGAGGAGAAATCTATAGATTAAGAGCCTTAAGAGCCATATTAGCCAAATGCCATTATATGATATAGAACTTGTTTTCATTATAATTCAAATGACCTACTGTGGAAAAAATTATGAGATGATTGAGGAAATATAAACATGTACTAGATATCTGAGGATACTAGGAAATAATTAATTATTATATTATAGGTGGTGGTGTTACGTTTTTTAAAAATCTGTTTCTTTTGTAGATACATATGTGCTGAAATATTTCCAAATGAAAAGATAAAATTCTCTGTGTGTGTGTGTGTGTGTGTGTGTGTGTGAGAGAGAGAGAGAGAGAGATAAGACATTTTTGAAAACATTAGCCAAATTGAACTGACAGATTAACAAGTCTTAAATAAAACATGTTCGTAATGATCTATATAGGTATGTATTTTGTGAGAGTTTTCATGATAATCCATAGGTTTAAAATCTAGAATGTGTGCTTCCTACAAAGCACAGTTCTCAAAGTGTGGTTCAGACATTCCTAGAAGTCCCTGAAACCCTTTCAGAGATCCATGAGGTCGAAACTATTTTCACAATGATACTTAGATATTATTTGCTTGATCACTGTGTTGATGTTTTCATTGAGGTGCAAAGTCAAGAGTAGATGAAGCTAAAGGCAGCAAGACACAAATCAAGGCAGCATCACTAAAGTGTTAGTCATCCTGCTATTTGCAATTGTGCACTTGCAGTTAAAAAAGAAAAGAGCCAGTTCCACTTAAGAATATCCTTGATGGTATAGCAAAATCCTTAATTTTCTTAATAAAACATGTCTCTTAAATATTGTATGTAATGAAATGGGAAGTATAAAACGCTGCTGATGTTTACCAAAATACAAAGTTGCCTCTTGTGCAAAAGAATTACTTACAGACTATGTTACTCAGACTTAGTATTTGGCAAACATCTTCTCAAAAATGAATGAAATGCGACTGTTGTAGTAAGAAAAACAGTTAACAGTGTGTGTTGACAATTTTAACAGTTGACCTTTTAAGCAAAAATTTGAACTTTGGAAAACTTGTGTCTACCACCATGAGGCTGTTTCCAATTCTTAAAGACTTTTTTGATGAGATTAGTGTGATAGAATGTTAAAGAATGTGATTTTCTTTCTTTCTTTCTTTTTTTTTTTTTTTGTGGGGGGAAGTCATATATAATGAGATGGGTAAATGTTAGGAAGTTCAGGGTAGCTAAGTGCATCCAAATGACCAATGTATGGTGCTACAAATTTATGCCTGGGTATAAGATTTCATTTTAAGAGCATAACAGAACATTGTGCTTAATGAAACAGTATAAAATAGATAAGGTTTCAGATTCAATATTGGAACTATGCTTTAAGACACAAAAAAGGGCTATTAAAACACTCCTTTTCAACTGCAAATTGGTGGGAGACCAAATCTTCATAAACTTCAACCAAAACATCTTGCCAAAGATTGAATGCTGAAGCAGTTATAAAAATCCAGCGATCTTTCCTTAAGCAGGAAATTAAAGAGATTTGTTTTAAAAAATGTAAAATGATGCCACTTTCTAAGTTTAAAAAAGACGTTACATGTAGAATGGATTTATTATTTTCATTTTTAAATTAGGTAATACATTTTTTTAAAGCACTTCTTAATCTTAATTTTGATTGTGGGAAATAGGGGTAGATATAACCCACAAAATCTCCTTGGGATCCTCAAAATTTTTTAAGAATGTAAAGGGAATGCTGAGACCAAACGGTTAAAGAATCAGGGCTGAATGGAGCCGCTTTGTCCCAGGCGATTATTTCTAAATGGCACCGTGTTCTCTCCCAGTGGCATGAAGTGGGAGGAATAGGCTGGAGAATGGAAGTGGGAGTCGCTGGGGATATGGAGAGAAGAGGGAAAGGGAAGAGGCTGATGGAAGTGAGGTGTACGCTTCAGGCAGCAGCCTCCCCTGGGCCAGAGGATTTGAGCCAGATTTCCAGATGGTCCAGATGGCCAATCTCCCCCGTTTTGTACCTGCAGGTCTTGTCCCATTTGCTGTAGCTTGGTCCAGAGACTATCCTGGTTAGCCGTGAGTTCGTGAATCTTTGCTTCAAAATTGCAACTTTTTTCTTCCTGGAAGGCGCATATGGCTTGTATCTTGCCTTTGTATCGGTTTAACTGTTTTTTAAGGAGCCTGGAAAGAGGACAGGTCTGAGTGGGTTGGAAGAACAAGAAGCCAGCAGGCTGATGAGAGCCCTAGCGACATGTACTCCAGGTCCTCTTGGTGGGAGAAGATGCTGGAGAAGTCTGTGCCTCAACTCATACCTCACATTCATTAACGCTTTCAAACAGTGTGTTGAAAGGGTACAAGCTGCCCTCTGTGTCTGCTACATACACGATTCCACTAAGAATTTCATTGGCTTTAGAGATGTTTTAGAAAACTCATTAAGCATGTTCTGGATTAACTTTTGATAGCAGACCTTCCTGAGAGGCTTACATTTGAAGATTGACTTTTATTTATTATCCTTTTGCCTAGAAACGCTCCCTTTAGAATGATAATGTACATGTCATGGCTAAACACCTAATACATGACCAAGACTACAAGGAAGAAACAGTGATGCGCTTCATGTTTTGTGGGTCTGTTTGGGTTCTCTTCCTAGATCTAGTTGTCTATTGGTTTAAGAATGAACCAAGCAGCCAGGGTGTTTCTTAAGCCAGATCACATCACCCCTCTGCTCAAAGCCCTCCAAGTGGTTCCCCTCTGCATCTAGAAGAGGCCAAAGTCCTTACAGAGGCAGACAAGGCCCGGAAGGATGAGCAGGACCATCTTTTCCTCTTTGGCCTCCTCTCTGCTTTCTGCTCTCTCACTGCACTGCAGCCACAGACAGGTGGACAGCGCCTTGAACACAGTGGGCATGTTCTTCCCCCACAGACAGCTCCTTTGGCCTCTTTAGCTGGACCCCTCCTTCCATCAAGTTCTTGCTTTGCTCACTTCCTCCTCTTTAATTCCTTGCTCACTGTCATATTTCTAGTGAGGTCACCCTTGACTGCAAACAAGGACCCCCAACCTCACCTCCAGCACCTCCCAATCTGCTTCCCTACTTCATTTGTCTCCGTGGCTTTTTGCCATGTGTCTGATTGCTATGGAGTGGGAAGAGATCCGAGATTTTGACTTACACTCCTGGATAGTCACATTATATGACACACTCCCTGTTTTACTTATGTGTTACTCTATTATTTAAAGATTTATTTTTATTGTTTTTGACAGAGAGAGAGAGAGAGAGAGAGAGAGAGAGAAAGACAGAGACAGAGACAGAGAGAAGGGGGAGGGCCCAGAACAGTCTCCATAGTTGCACATCATTGGTTTTTCCACATAGTTTCATTCCACAGGTGGGCGTGGGCTGCACAGGGCAGGAACGGGGCCGGGGTCTCACCCCAGTGAGAACTGAACTGGGGTCACCCCCCAGTTCAGCATATGGGTCTGCACGGGCCAGGACCGGGATTTGATCCTAGGTCTCCATGGCTGCAAAGCAAGCGCTTAACCCGCTGAGCCATCCCAGCTTCCCCTCTTCTTTTTTAAAGATTTATTTTATTGTTTTTGACAGAGACAGAGAGAGGCAGAGACAGAGAGAGAGACAGAGAGATGGGGGAGGGCCCAGAGCAGTCTCCATAGTTGTATGTCATCAGTCTTCAACATGGTTTCATTCCACACAGGTGGGCGGGGGTCTTCTACATGGGAGGCAGGCCCCCTTGAGCCAGGGAATAAACCAAGGGGCAAGAACTGAACTGGGGGCCTCCCGCATGGGAAGCACACCCCAGTTCAACATATGGGTCCACACAGGCCGGGGCCGGGATTCGATCCTCAGTCGCCGGAGCTGCAAAGCGAGCACTTAACCCACTGAGCCATCCCGGCCTCCCCTACAGATCTTGCAGAGGTGTTAATAGAACTTAGTTAGGGCTCCCCTCTGAAGTGGGCATCTCTAAAGGATAGCCCAGTGGTGTTCAACCTTCTGGCTTCCCTGGGCCACAATGAAAGAATTGTCTTGGGCCACACATAAAATACACTAACACTAACAGCTGATAAGCTAAAAAAAAAAAAACTCACAAAGAAAAAAAAAAATCTCATGATGTTAGAGGAGTTTGTGTTGGGCCTCATTTAAAGCCATCCTGGGCCACAGGTTGGATCTGTCCGGAGAGCCCTCCAACTTCCAGACAGTCCCACTTAGGAGAAACGGGAGTCTGACTCTAAAATTCTTGATCATAATTGAAGTTTCAAGCACATCTTCACACTGTTTTGTTTTTCTAGAAGGGAGTCAGCCTAGGGATTTGGTATAGCCAACTACAAAGAAATATTCTCAGAAGGCCTGTTGAGGCCGTATTTTCTGGACTTAAGGTGTTGTGCTGGCTATGACCACGAGCGATACCAGTTTCTCTTTCCCCCTTGTGGTCCACTGTCCTCCTCCCTAACCCCTGTCTCCGTCCGCTATGGACTGTGCTTGGACAACTAGAAGACATGCAATCCCATCCTTCCACAGCCCAGGTGAAAGGAGCAACCCCCTGTCAGAAGTATAATTCTCTTCTTACTCTGCATTTTTGTTGTTTTTTTTTAAGGAGAAATTCTCATGGGAATTTTCTGCTGAGCATAATTTACCTGGTATCCATATTTCCAACAACTCAGAGCCCAATACTTTCCAGGCAAATATCTACTGTTAACGAACAGTTCAGTTTATTTGAGAAATAGTTTCTTTTAAATAATTGGGAATCTGCTTTTCCAATCTTTTTTTTTATTATTATTATTTTAATCTTTATATGTAGTTCTGCTTTCAGGAGTTAAGGAGCCCATGTAGTGGGCCTTCAAATAGAACACAAACACTCCCAAGGCAGGTTAATCATTCACAGAGCAGTGAAACATTCTTTTCTTTGATCAGCACCTAGCAGAGTACAGAATAATACATAGGTAACTAATAACTGAATGATACTCTTTGTTTTAATGTACTCTGATACTGAGTTGCTTTTTAAATAATCAGTGACACAATGTTGGCTGTCACTGAACTTACAGGTCTTTCCCGTACTATTTGTTCTGAACCTGGGTCTATAATTGTGGGACCTGCATTTAATCTCTTTAAATTTAGTCTCTATTAATTGCCCCACTGTGACACACTAGCACATCTTAGTGATCTGAGATCATCATTCAGCTTATTATCTGTGCCTTTTGATATATCCTGTCACACATATCTGAAAAGCATGCCCTCTACTATTTAATCCAAATCACTGATAAAAATAATAATGCAGCCAGGAACAAGGACAAAGCCTTCACCTAGACTTTATTCATTAATAAGCCTCACATTTCAGTATACTTTGTGTTGATAAATACCTTATAGGAGATCAATGATGTATGTAGTGGGTATGAATTATATAAAAGGGAATCATTTCATTTAAAATAATTAGCCTGAGACAATTATTTTAACAATTACTTTAAAGATTAAATTGTAAAATTTACTTTTTATTTCTACACTGTAGTTTTCAAATTTGCCTTTTTATTGCTATCTACTTATTTTTATTAAATTTATTTTTATGGCATGAAAAGGATTAAAATTGCTTTTAACATTTAAATTATTAAACTATTTTAAAAGTGTCATTAAGCTTTTTTGGAAGTCATCACAAAATTTTAAAGACATTCCTTATCTTTCACACCTTTATATTATGAAGCACATCTCATCATATATACTGTTTATTTTATAGAGCATCTATTAATTCTAAGTATTGTGCCTGAAAACAAAGATCTTCCCTCAGAGGGAACTTCTTATTGAGCATCCAGGAATTCTATGTTCTAAGAGAATTACAGCAGGAGACGGGACCTCTCAGAATAATTAGTTCCTTGAGACACAATAAGAAGGTGGTAGATGGTTTTCAACACACCTAATAAACCTGATGGGAACTTAGATGCCATTGGAAAAAATGTATTTATTTCTTTAGAAGTAGGCAAAGCATACACACAAGAAACACACAGAATCAGTACTTCACTGAAAATGCTTAACCAAGTTTCAAGAAATAAAACCAGGCAATCAAAATTCAAAACAATATAATTAACCAGATGATTTTTGTTATGTTTAACTACTCAAATGAAGCCAAAGCCCCTGTCCTTTTATACTGGAATCATAAGATCTCTCTGTTGAAGGACTTTCAAATTAAAAAAAAAAAGAAAGAAAGAAAGAAAGAAAGAAAAGAAAAAGCATGTAAAAATCTTTGTAGAAAAATTGTCTTTTAAAGGAAAGGGAAATGATATGGATTTGTCGCTGCTGTCTGTATTTGTGCATATACATGGTTCCTACCTTCTCTCTCTATGGAGAGCATTAATGGATTCATGAGTCCTCCACAGGTCATTCCTAATGCTGATTATGGTCTAGAGAAGTGAGAAAAAAAGAAAATAAGTTTTTAGTTTTGGGTTTGAATTTAACCCACATTCCTAAAAATTCATCATAAGAACATGATAATGATACTTTTAAAAATACACAGTCTATTTCAAAAAGTGACTAGTATTTGGGTTTATGTCCATATGCAATGATATAGATGTTCATGTGCTCAAAGTACACTCACATCATCTCAGTTTTACCTTGTAGTTTTCTCTGAAGATATTTGAACATAACAAAGCATTTTTAGTTTTAAAAAGAAGTCACAATAGCCTTTTGTCCAAGGTTAGATTGCTGCCCGGAACATCTCCTTCCCCAAAGGCTTCCATGAAAGGAGTTGGGTCATGTTGCTTCTATTGGATCAAGAAATCTTTCACTCTACCTCCCACCTTAAACTTTCTTGGGTTTTTATTGATGTTTTTTAGAGCCACCACTTCTCTTTGAATTCACCAAGAATCCATGAATCAATAATGGGCAGCTTGGCTCTCAGATAGGATTTTCCCACTTGTTTCTCACATCACATTCTGCTCCCTGAATTGCAACCCAAGTGCGAGTCCTGACCTGACCCAGCCTGGCCCAGGCTCCTGGAGCATCATGTACCAGCCTTGACTCCCACATGTCTGGATGGGAGATTAGGTTTCATTATTCGCATTTATAAGCAGGTGCGGCTATACTCTACAGTTTTCTCCCCTTTCTGATGAAGAAGGGCTGGCTGGCTACCTGGGAAAACTTCTTCCTTAAGAAGAGCCTGAAAGGGATTCTGGGATGTCTCAGTGGGTGGAGACTTGCTTTGCAGCCCAAGGGTCCAAGGATCAAGTCCTGGTCCCACCCATACAGACCCATATGCTGAACTGGGGTGTGCTTTCCATGTGGGAGGACCCCAGTTTCAGCTCCCCCTGGCCTGTTTCCCACCCTGTGCAGCCCTGTGCCCACATGTATGGAATGAAACTGTATGTATGCACATTTGAAAATGCATGGAATTGGGGATGCCAGGACAGCTCTGTGGTTTGAGTGCTTGCTTTGCAGCCCCTGGTTCTGAGGATCGAATCCCAGCCCCAGTCCATGTGGACCTATATGATGAACTGGGGTGTGTCCTCAGTTCAGTTCTCACCGGGGCATGTTTCTCATGCGGACGGGTCCCCTGCCAGTTCCTGCCTTGTGCAGCCTGGCACCCACCTATGGAGTGAAACCATTTAGAAAACCAGTGATGTGCAACTATGGAGACTGCTCTGGTCCCTCCCCCTTCTTTCTGTCTCTCTGTTTCTCTGTCTCTGTCACAAACAATAAAAATAAATCTTAAAAAAAAAAGAAAAGAAAATGTATAGAATAAGGCCTGCAAAAGTCTACCCCAGATTACCTCTGGGGAACTTGGGACCAGACCTAGGTTGGGAATTATGGCTGAAAAAGACTATCTAAAATTGTAATATTTTAATTTTTTGATAAGGCAAACAGATTCAGGCCTTAGTTGTATAATTTAAAATGCTTTGGGGGGGGGGGTAAAATCAAAGAAGGTAAATGTACTACGAGTATATACATAGGACAGATTATCACAACTTTAGCAATGAGAAAAAGTAAGAGGGAGTAAAAGGAAAATAAACTAAAGGTGGTGAAGCAAAACAGCAAAACCTCATTTAAATTTTTATCAAAACAAATAAACGTTAAAGTGAAAAAACATTCTAAATGGCTATAATCAATAAGACAAGGAATAACAAGTGCTGGAGAGGCTGTGGAGAAAAAAGGAACCCTCATACACTGCT
>PVKE010036768.1:0-16227 GCA_004027555.1 Craseonycteris thonglongyai | reverse complement strand
ATTTTAAGTTAGTAAAAATCTATCTTGAAAAAGTGTCGGAAAATCGAATTTTTTAGGTACCGCATGTACGGAATGCTGCTATCAAAAGTTGGGTCTGGAAATTTATTTTCTTCATGAGCCTATATCTCGAAAACTTAATAAGTGATTTAAAAAATAAAAAATAGTTTTGAACATACATTTTACTTATCTACCCATACCTTGCTGAAATGTACCTTATACTGAAACACAGTGTATAAACATAGTATGCATTTCACACCCCTTCTTCCCCCTTAGACTACGCCTATGACAACAAGTCGATTGCGACACACTTTTAAGATAAAAAGTAGATCTTATATACAGAAAAGTTGGCCAACCCTGACCTAAACTATCTAAAATTCAGCAGCAAATTGGCTGGGAAACCAAAAGATTGAAGAGTGGGTGGAATTGCAAAGAGAGTACAAAGTAAATTTGTCAAAAAACAGTATTTGAGGTACCTATTTTGTTTCTTTTCCCATAAGCTCTTGAAGAGTTGGGCCTTCCTTGCCAATTGAGTTCAGCTACTTACAGGTAACCAAATGTTTGAAATCAATGTGGGTCCAGAAGGAGTTTGCATTAAGTCTTGGTAAAAACAAGTGACTCTGTTAGGTCACTAACTACATCAGTGAGGCCAACACAGGTGGTGGATGGAGAGATTCATCCTTGAGTCTATTCTCACATCTACTTCAAGAGCTGGAAAAGTCTTTAGAAATTATCTCTATCAAGAAAATTCCACTCTAACACCACCCCTGAACAAAGCAATCAAGTGTCCAGTTGACTGCTTACTAAGAAATCACTATCACTTCCTCATAACTTCCATAAGAAGGTCCTAGATTTGCTTTCTACAGATACCAACAAATTTATTTTCTCTTCTGCCAAAAATTGTCATCCTAAGTTATCTGAAAAACTGCCATGCTTTCTCCTTTATCTTCCTTCTTTCCTTCCCCAAAGTTCTCTCTTACTCTTGTGCAGTCACTCCAATTGCCTCTACCCTCAGCCCCCAGCAACCACTGATGTACTTTGTTATCACAATATTTTGAAACTGGATTGTTTTAGGTACACATACAACAGTGGAGGATCAGGTTTGAAAACTGTTTCTAAATGCCCCCAACGTTTTACATAAAATAAGAGACTAAAAATTTGGTTGTAATAAAAAACAATCAAGAAAATGTAAATGCTTCAATATTCTTGATCATGTATAATAGTCTAAAACTATTATAACATTAAAGTGATAAAATGTCAGAAACAGTATTGAACTCTAATAGCACACTTTATACTCTTCTATCTTAAACATAGCTGCTGCATTTGACATTAAAGTCCCATGGAGTCCCAATTTCATTCAGGTTGGTATCTCTATTACCTAACACAGTAAGCATAACAAATGGTAAGAAGTTGTTCAGTCATTACGTAATTAGGTCTATTATCCTAGTATCTCCTAAAACTGTTCCAATTAACAAGTTAAGTAACTGTTGCAGAATCAAACACCATTTTAAAAATGCTGTATAAGTAACCAAATCTTCCATAATTTTAAAGTTTTAACCAAAAACTGCTAAGATGCTTATAACAGAGAAAAGTGGCTTTTCTTGGCCTGTCATGTAAACCAATCATCAAAAATAATTAATTCTTATGTTGTTTAGTACTAGAAGATGGTATATTACTTGGTAAAATACTTATTGAAATAATATTTTCACATATGCATATTACTTTCATCCATGTTCTACAGATAAGAAATCTAAGGTTCAAATAGGTTAAATGAGCTTGCAATAGCTCATACTGAATCTAGGCTCTAAGAACACCACAACTCAAAATTATTTGTTCTTTTACCTATACCATGCTATTTGAGTGACTTGTGATAATGGTTAATTTGAGTTTGTCACATTAAAAGTTGTCTTCTTTTGTTTTTATCCATGTCTATCTAAATCATAAATATGTACATATAGGAAATGATCATACATAATTCCATAACTGAAGTTACATCTGAATAAAAAAAGAAAAAAATATGGGTCAAAACAACAAGAATAGAACTTCAAAACAATTACAATTAACTATAAATACTATGTAAAACTTATAAAAGATAAATACTTTAAATTTCAAACAACCCTTCAATGTGCATTACAAACTAGCAAGTACTTAAGGTTCTTTTTTCCTTAGGAAAATTACCTTAAGTAACATAAAACAAAACAGGTAATTAATTTAACTCTCCACCCACAGATAGGCTTGGACAAACACCCAAATTTTTACATTCCAATCTGTCTCATCAGAAAGCATCACTGGCCATCAGACCCCTTTAATCATTACTAAACAACCTGGTTCAATTTCAACATACTCTCATAACTATGTTATAAAGTCCAACACAGGTCAGAACTATACTTCCATGTACTGCATTTGGCAATTCTGTGCCCTGGTGACTTAACAGGCTCCTAACTCTCAGTAGCCAATCTGAATCGCGACATAAAATGAAATCTACCTGAAAAATATTCTTGGGGCAAAAATCTTTTTTCTATGTTGATACTTAATAGCTTCAAATATGATAATATTTATTGATAATTACAAAAGGTAATACCAGTCATTCTAATCTAATGAGTCAGAGATAAATAAATTTTATATGGTCATGTCACAAATTCCCTACCTTCCTTGGGAAGTAGAGAAGAAAATGTTCCAAATAAATGCTTTACTTAGATTAGTCAATAATATGATATATAACTAAAAATAGTGAGACTAATTAATTTCATTTGCCATACATGAAAATTGGTTAAGTGTCAAAATCATAATTTTTGGCCACCTTTAAGGTTATAAGATATTTTTACAATTATATCAGTATATTTACCAGTGTACCAGTCAGTATATATATTACATACTTATCAGTGGATGAATTTAATTTATAGAAGAAAAGGGTTAATATATGGAAACTTTAAGTAGAGGTTATAAATAAAAACTTATATAACTTACAGAAGATTAAAGGAACCTAAGAATTTTTTTATCACAATTGACAAATGCTACAACTGATTAATTAGAAGCCACAGAAAATTTGATAAGAGTAAAGCTAGGGAGTTAAAGTTAAAACATTTTCTAAGGATGCTGGGATAGCTCAACAGGTTGAGCACTTGCCTTGCAACTATGAGGTCTGGGGATCGAATCCCGGCCCCAGCCCATGCAAACCCCCATGCTGAACTGTGGCATGCAACTAGTAACCACCAGGATGGCGGCAAAGGTTCTCACTTCCTATGAGGAAGGCCCCCAGTTAGCTTCTGCCCCATGTAGCCCCACACACACCTGTATGAAATGAAACCATGCCACAATTAATGATATGTAATTATGGAGACTGCACTGGGCCCTCCCTCCTTCTTTCTCTCTCTCTTTCTCTCTTTCTCTCTCTCTCTCTCTCTCACAAAATAAATCTTTAAAAAAAAAAAAGGAAAAAGAAAAACATTCTCTAAAGGGCCCTACAGACTAAAGAAATATCAAAACAAGAAATGGTAAGAGTAGAAAAAAAATACACTTATGTAATCATTTAAGTACCTTTTATGCACAATGGTCCTCTATATGCAGTTTTACTTTCTGCCATCCAAATATATTAAATGAAAAAATCCATAAATAAACAATTCATAAGTTTTAAACTGCATGCCCTTGAGTAGCATTATGAGTAGCATAATGAAATCTGACACAGTCCCACTTCATCTCATCCAAGACATGAATCATACCTTTGTCCAGTGTATCCATAACCCTTAGACACTTAATAGCCATCTAGGTTATCAGATAGATAATTTCAGTATTGAAATGCTTGTATTCAAGTTACCCTTATTTTATAATGATCCCAAAGTCATTCATATAACTTTTATTACAGTCTACTCATATTGTTATAATTCTTCTATTTTATTATTAGTTATTGTTGTTAACTTTTTACTGTGCCTAATTTATAAATTAAAATTTATCACAGGTATGTATGATTAGGAAAAATCATAGTAAATTTATATATACAGGTCAGTACTATCTGTGGTTTCAGGTATTCACTGGGGGTCTTGAAACATATCCCTCACAGTAAAGGGGATACTGTATTCAGCACTATGTTAGAAGTTTTGGGTAATAAAAAAATTATAAAACATAGTCCCTGTTCGCAAAGAATTTACAGTATTGTTAGAGGAATTCTATGTCATACACCATTTAAATAACAATCCAAGTAAAACATACAGGAATGAAGGCAAGGGATGAATGGATGTGGATGCAAGTTGCTGGGAAGGTTTCACAGTCAAAGCTGAATCTGAGCCAGGCCCTAAGAAGTAGAATTTTAATAGGCAGAAATTTAGAATAGCATGAGCAAAGGCCAGAAGATGAGAGAGAACACATTGGTCCAGCACTCAGCAAGGAGACTAGACAGGAACTAATGCAGAGAAAGGTCATTAACAGTCATGTTGGAGAGAGTCTTAAATGGTATCCTTATACAATTTTAAGTCACGAAATGTTTACAGACATGATTAACATATTTTTTTAAAAGACTTATTTTATTGTTTTTGACAGACAGAGAGAGACAGAGAGGAGAGGGAGGGCCCATAGCAGTCTCCATAGTTGTATGTCATCAGCTTTCAACATGGTTTTGTGCAGGGGCTGTGCAGAAAGGAAACCAGGCAGGGGGCCTCCCACATGGGAGGCACGCCTCCTTCAGCCAGGGGCAGAACCAGGGGACAAGAACCGAACTGGAGGCCTCCCGCTTAGGAAGCACACCCCAGTTCAGGATATAGGTCCGCGTGGACTGGGGCCGGGATTTGATCCTCAGTCTCTGGGGCTGCAAAATGAGCGCTTAACCTGCTGAGCCATCCCGGCTTCCCCATGATTGACATATTTTAATATTTAATCTGGAGCATGACTTGAAATATGTTTTTAGAAGAAACTATTTTAGGATTAGAGGAGTCAAAACTAGAGGAATAAGAGTAATTTCAGAAGTAATGTTGTAGACCAGAGGTTCTCAAAGTGGCGCACAGTCCCCTTGAGGGGGTCCCTGAGACCCTTAGGGGATCTGTGAGTTTAAAATTATTTTCATAATCCTACTACGTTATTTGCTTATTTCACTGTGTTGACACTTGCACTGAGGGCACAAAAACAATGGTGAATAAAACTGTTGGTCAAGACAGTGGAGCCAAAGTGTACTGGAAGCATTGTATTCTTTTTTTCTTTTTTACAGCTTTATTGAGGTATGACTGATATAAAATAAATAGCATATATTTTAAGTGTACAATTCAGTGAATTTTTATATATCTATAGACCTGATCTACATGACAAACGTTTTGATGATGTTCAAAAGTTCCCCCGTGACTCTTTGTAGCACATCTCTCTCTATTCCCTCATTCTTAGACAAGCACTGATCTCTTCTGTCACTATAAATTTATTTGCACATTCTAGTTTTATACCAGGGCAGTCTGGAAAAAAATCCAGCCATAAATGCCAGTTTTTCACATTACATGCTGGATACTTTCCAGACAGCCCTCATATAAATGGAATCATAGAGGAAGTACTCCTTTTTAATGCTATCCAAAGGCAAACCAAACAAAGTTGACATCACACAACGTAGACATCGGAACAAGGAAGAATCCATGACATAGAGAGGGTCATTTCATCATGATAAAGCATCAATCCATTAAGACATAATAATCCTAAACGTGCATGAACCTAATAATAGTTTCAAAACACATGAAACAAAATCTGACCAATTTACACTGAAAAAGAAACAAACATACAGTTGAGGTTGGAAAGTTTCAGTAACTCTCTCTATATAATGGGTAAAACAAGTATACAGAAAATGTGTAAGAATACAGGAGACTTGAATAATCAACCTGAGTTAATTGATATTTATAAAACACATCAACAGCAGAATACACATTATTTTCAAGTGCATCTGGAATATTTATTAAGATTAACTATATTCTGGGTCATAAAGCAACATATTTAAAAGGACTGAAATCATACAAAGTATGTTCTGGCTACAATGGAATTAAATTACAAATTAGTAATAGAAAGATAGAAACTCTCCAAATATTTGGAAGCTAAACATCACACTTCTAAAGCCCCATAATCCAAGAATAAATATAAGGGAAACTAGAAAATATTTTGAACAGAATGAAAATGATTTTGGAAATTTGTATCTTGAAACACATGAGCTTGAAAGCTTCCTAATACTTACAAAGACTTTGCTGAGAATGCTGATGATATTAACGAATGTCACTTTTTTTATAGTGACATACAGAAATGTGTCAACATTTGGAAAATCTAAAGAATTCAATAAAGCAATATTTTCCAAATGTTGATAAAAGGAATTACAAAAGCTCCATTTCCTGTAAGACAGACCAATGGATTTTACTGTGTGAGTACAAAGTGTTCATTGATTCTGGGTACAGGATCTATTCTGCGACAAACAAACTTTTAAGAAACCACCCCTTGGCAAGTTTGGTGGAGCATTAAAAAAATCGACAACTATATAAAAAGGCTGATAAAATACTCCTCTCTTTTTTTCAACTGCATACGCGTGAGGCAAGATATTCTTCAAATACTTCAAACAAACCAAAAATTGCAACAGACTGAATAAAGCAAAAGAGTCCAGCTGTCTTCTAGTAAGCCAGACATTAAAAAGACTGACAAATACATAAAACAGTGCCTGCCACTCCTCTAGTTACATTTTAAAAAATTTTGAACGTAGTTATTTTCATTAAAATGTTACTTATGTTCACATAAAATGAGTTTACTTAAAATGAATTAAAAATATTTTAAAAATTGATTAATGTTTAACTGCCCAGTCTTTTATGACTGGTGGAAGAAAATTTGAAACAAGACATAAGACTTAGTGAATTAATGGATTATAGTGTTAAAAGTAAAATAACAACTTTGGTACCTGTGATATAAGAAGACCTGGTGCCCAGAAAACCTTGAGCTAAAAAAATCATATAATCTTAATGGCCTTGGTTGTTCACAGATTTGCCTATTCTAAACCAGAGAATTAATTGCCATAATGTTTGCTAGCAGAAAATTCATTCAACTGAAATGATCAGATTTTATAAGGGCTCAATTAGAATTCCAGCAGATTGCCAAAAGACTGCCTTTGTGTCCACACTTAATGGGCTGAACATGTCTGCCCAGTGTTGTCACGCCTGGGTTAAAACAGACAACGGATGGAGTCAGATTAAAGTGACAGGGTCAAGTGGAAGCTGGGATAGCTCAGCGGGTTAAGCGCTCGCTTTGCAGCCCCGGAGACTGAGGATCGAATCCTGGCTCCGGCCCAGGCAGACCCATATGCTGAACTGGGGTGTGCCACCAGCTGAGTTCTTGACAGGACCTATACAGGAGGCTCTCGGCCCAGTTTCTGCCCTGCATAGCCCCGCGCCCACCTGTAGAGTGAAACTATGTGGAAAACTAACGCTGTCAACTATGGAGACTGCTCTGGGCCCTCCCCCCTTCTCTCTGTCTCTTTGTCAAAAACAATAAAAATAAATCTTTAAAGTGATAGGGTCAGATTAGCGATTCAGCCAAGGCAGAATAAGCCTAGAATCAGCATAAATGAAATTCCTTAATTTTAGATCCCCCAGTAGACCTGGGCAAACGTTTTCAGGGCAAGGGCTATTTCTCCAAGTATCATGGCCCACTAGCTAGGTCACCTCAAAATTGCTTGGTGGTCCACGGTGGACATCTTGCCCAGCCCTTCTCTACAGGAACACTGTGCAGTAGTTAAAGCTTGGAGGGTAGACTGCTTGGGTTACTCTTTTCTTAGTTACATATTTTTAGAAAAGGGTTACTTGCCTCTTTGTGTTTCGTTTTTCATAAAATAGGGATAATTATTAAATCATAGGATTACTGTGAGGATTACAAATGTAAAGCTCTTAGAATAGCACCAAGTACTTGATAAATATTACTATTACACAATGTTTCACCTGAAATATGGAGTAAAAAGTACTAATCTAATCCACAAGGTGGGTGGGGATATGTGAAATATAATAAAATACTCTAAAAGTTAACTATGATATCTAGAAGTTCCAGGGTTAAAGGTCCATGAAGTGATTGCAACTAAGGTTATAAGAAAAAGAAATCACCTCAGAATTATCATTTAAAAACGAGTAAAGAGAAGATTTGGAATAGACTTTGGATTCAGAAAGCATCTATCAAATGTTTTCAAAACATGTGTTTCTTTCATGATTTTCAGGAAAAAAAAATATACGAGGCTGTACAGAAAGTATCCAGCCATGAAAAAACAGGCATTTATGCCTGTATGCCTGGATATTTTCCAGAAAGCCCTCATATTAACAGTTATGAAGAAGTGATATATTTTTCATTTTTTTATAAAAAGCAAAATTTAAGTAAACAGTTTATTTAAAAATGTAATAAAGGAAAGCTACAAAGTATTGACAATTGTGTTACAGTAACTATGCAAACACCAGCACCCAAATCTTGACTCAAAGTAAAGAAGAAAAATATAGACCGAATAAAAAACTACTCAGACGTTAAAGGACTATCAGCCTATGTGAGGGGGAAGTCCAGAGAGGGGGTGTTGGTGACCATCAACAGCAGAGGAGTGGGGGCTAACAGCCTGCAGTGATGTCCACAAAGGATTGGGGGCAGGTAAAGGGCTCTGGGGCCTTGACCTGACTGTGGGTAAAGCAAGAGTCATCCAAACAGCTTCCTGGGACGACTCCCATTCCTGCCCCAGGCCTAAGACACACACAGAAAGCAGAACAGGGAGTTTGCAAAATCACCCCACAATATAAATTGGCAGTTTGAAGAAGAAAACACTTAAATAAAAAAGACGATACGGTAGTCTGCAAACTCTGCTGTCAGTTATGTCAAAACATGGCAAAGAACTTTCACCATTCTTACTTTTGCAAGTATTCGCACACTTCGGCAAGACTTCTACAATCAAATACTGGTAGCCCAGTGCCTGACTCAGGCCATAAACCTGTCCTAAACCTCCAGTGCAGGGAAAGATGGGAGCAGCAGCCATTTGGACTGCTTCTAGGACTCCAGGAATGCTTCTTCATGCAGTCAGCTTTATACCTCCATTTGTCTCCACTGGCAGCACAAGAACTTACATGTAGGTAAAGAGGAAATGAAACTTTATATACAATCCATGCTTCTAACATACTCCAAACCAGCTCAGGCATTGTTTAAAGGCACAGGAGAAGGTGCACAGGAAATTTGGTATGTAGAAACACAGTGAGCACATTGCTCATCTGTGTGAGCCAAACATTACACTTCTCTCGAGCAAATACTTTGTATAAAACACTCACAGTGACTGACTATATCTGAGAGAAAAAGACAGTGAAGGAAAAAGGTACCAGAGAAATTCTAATTTGTGATCTTTCCTTAAGAGCAAGTACTACGATTAAAAGGAATGTATTGACTTACCTGGAAAATATCTGCCTTGTCTTCAAATAGACTGACAAAATATTTATAGTCAGCATAAGCCCAGAATTTAGAATGATCATAATCCTTAAATGGTCCAGAAATGCTAGAGTGGTCACAGTTCCAGGTCAGAAACTCTTTGATTGTAGCTTCCATGTAACTACATGTAGTTTCAAACTGAGGAACTGCAACATAAGAGAACCCAACTTTAATTGTATACAAACACAGTTTGCAAATATTGTTGTTTTTTAAAATGAAGATAATTTTAACCAAAAATGTTAACTATCATTTACCATTAATTAAAAACTAATTTTGTACTTGATATATAATTAAAACCATTTCCAACAGATAATATTTATGATTAAACATAAAAGTAGCAGACACAATTTTAACCATAACATTAAAGACTACTCTCACTATTCCCTGATTCAGTTGTTAAAACAAAAAAAGCCAAAAGCTCTTCTAAGAGTGTACTGAGCCATATGCTGGCCATAAAAAGGATCAGGCCCTGGGGCATGCAGACTAAGCCACCAGCGGCAGCGGCTAGATAGAGGACATGTCTATCATCCTGGAGCTGAGGCCTTGTTTACACATTAAGTCTGGAGAAGATATAAGTTGTTTTGAAAGAATTGACACTGGCTATAGATAAAGGGGGTAAAAACACAAAGTCGAGCTAGTTCTGGGATAGGTGCAGAGCCTGTGAGGAAGAACGGTTTCTTCTTTTTGATTGGTTGTAGGCAACGGTCTGGCAGGTTCATGTGTAAGCAAGATGCAGTGGAGCCTGGTGGTCAGCTACTCGGCTATTTTCTCCATATAATCGAGGAAATAGTCACGGGGAAGTTAATTCAAAGTTTCAACATACATTCAGGAATGTAAGAAGTCCTCTGCTAGTTTTGTCTCGAAGTTAACTGATTAACCTTTCCTATCTCTTCCTTCCGGCCTGCTGATTTGATTTAGGACACCTCAGAATTTATTTCTTGTCACAGTTATGCAGCAGAATACTTTAGATTATCAATTCTACAAAACCTCTTCAGGGGTTTGTGAGGTCTAAATTATTCTCATAATACTATGACATTATTTGTCTTTTTCACTCTCATTCTCTCACAAGTGTACAGTGGAGTTTTCCTGAGGTTACACTGACATTTATTGATATTCCTTCTTTGACAGCTAGCAGAATATGTGCTTATGTTCTTGTATTATAAAATGTCTCAGTTTTAATTCCTAATATGGTATCACTAGATATAATTCACAATGACAAAAGCTTGTAGGGGTACTCAATAATTTTTAAATGTAAATGGATCCTCAGACCAAAAAGTTTGAGGACCAATTCAAAATAAGGCAGCAAATAAAAAACTGTCCTTTGAAAATTTTCTGACTTTATACTGTACATATATATCATACATAGCTCCTCAGAATCATTGTGTGGACAATGGCAATTTAAAGTCTGTTTATTCATAAACTCATTTATTTCAGAATCATTTATGAAGTACTTAATTTTTAACTAGCACTGTGCTCAGGCTTAGGGGAACATAGATAATACTCTTGAGTTTAGAATATATTTAGACAAATATAAAGCCTTAACCAGAACAATAGAGAATTTGAGGCATCGTATAAGTAAATGCAAAATTTTGTGCCACAAAGACAACAAGGCAAAGACTATCAAGGATGAGGGTTGAAAGTCTATTGTCTGCCCACAGTCGTTTGTTACTATACGTGTGACTTATTTATACAAGAACTATTCTTCTAAATAAGATAAAATGTATTAATTTTGCAACTAGCAGACTATTTTAAATGCACATTGGGAAGTTAATATTCAAGAAATATGAACTCTTTTGCAAAGCATCAAGTCCTTTCAAGAGGGGATGCAGATCAAACTCAGGTAAATCAATTAGCACAATGCTTGACACAGCAGATACTCTGTTAGTAAAAGACACTATTATCAGTATTTTTTATAATTAACTTATATATTTACTTGGGGTCTTTTATTTTTTAAAGATTTATTTATGGGGAAGCCGGGATGGCTCAGTGGGTTAAGCGCTCACTTTGCAGCACCGGGGACCGAGGATCGAATCCCGGCCCCGGCCCTTGTGGACCCATGTGCTGAACTGGGAGTTCTCCCAGTTCAGTTCTCTCTCTCTCTGTCTCTGCATCGCTCTCTCTCTGTCAAAAAAAAAATTAATAAATAAAAAAAACAATGAAGAAAAAAAAAAGATTTTACTGTTTTTGACAGAGGTAGAGACAGAGAGAGACAGAAAGAGACAGAGAGAAGGGCCCCATCTACAGCACTCGAATCATCATCTTTGCACTCTCCATAGTTGTACATCATCAGTTTTCAGACACAGTTTCATTCCACACAGGTGGGTGGGGGATGCACAGGGCAGGAACTGGGCTGGGGGCCTCCTGTATAGGAGGCACAGGCCCTGGAGCCAGGGGCTGAACCAGGGGGCAAGAATCGAACTGGGGTCCTCCCGCATGGGAAACACACCCCAATTCAGCATATGGATCCATACAGGCTGCGGCCGGGATTCGATCCTCAGTCCCTGGGGCTGCAAAGCGAGCGCTTAACCCACTGAGCCATCCTGGCTTCCCCTACTTGGGGGGGTCTTTTAAATGTTAGCTGAATTAGTAGTAGGATGAGAAAGCGATCCAAGCTCTTCTTTCAACAGCTTTTATCTTTTCTTTCAGTATCTCCCTGAACTGCTTAGGATTATCCCAATCATCTTTTCCCCTTCCTCTTTTGTTCCTAAAACCTCAGAATGCCAGAAAAGTTGTAGAGTGGAGGCTGTCAAAGAATCATCTTAATTCATCTATTTCATCAACTTGTCACCTAACTTGAGAAACAGGACTGTATTAGGGTGCATTTACATAAAAGATAAAAATCTGCATATTTATGAACTAAATTTGATAATTTTTGAGAAGAACTTAGAACAGTGCCTGGCACACACAGTAACCCATGAATATGTAGAAGGCCTTCATATTATCAACATCATCATCAAGAATTTACCGTAACAGCATAGGAGTACACAGAGTTTTTTAAATAAACAAAAAACTATGTGGCAAGAAAGCTGGATAGTGCTGAGAAACAGAAGTCATTTCTAAATCATTTCAGTTAAGCATCAGTGTAAGCCAGAAGACATTACACTGTCTTGTGAGTTTTCACTTTATAGAATTCAATCTGACTGACCCAACTGAAATCTAAAGCCATTACTTGGGCCACTGCTCTTGGGGAGGACTAGGTAAGACTTTGCCAGTTTGCACTGCAGCCTCATCAGGGGACTTCATTTTCTGTACTTTGAAATATGAAAATCTAAAAATGCAAAAATTACACATAAGAATTGTTAGTGTCACAGGAGAAAATTACAATGAATGGAATGAACAGAAATGACAGACTTTTCATTTACATAGTGATTTCAAAATAGAATCTTTTCACTACTTCCTGTTAGTAGCAACACCAAAGGCATTGTTTTCATTTGTCATCGTGACAATTTCTTTCTGGGTAGTACAGTTGTTTTCTTCATTTATTCTATGAGACAGAATTATTCCTTTCTAATTTTATTATTATTATTCTTTCACTTAACATTACAGTAGCCTAGGCAGCTATAACTTTAATCCTACTGACTGTCAAAGTATTAGTAAGAAGCTTTACTGAGTTCAGGATTTGGAAACAGTGTATAAATTGAGTTCACTTTTAACTTTCACAAAAAGGAGTCTTAAAGTATTTTTTGCACAGAAGGGAAACAAATACTCTTCCATTTTTAGACTTCATCATTCTATAAGCAAGAAACACTGCATGGAATATGGGTACTTAGTAGGACTTTTGATCATCAATATACTCTTTACAAATGTTTAAAGCTATTTCTAAAACTGCTTGCCAAATTATTGCTACCTGAGTTACAGTGTTGCCACTGAGCAAGTTATTAAATAAATTTGACCCACAATGGTTTCAAAGAACTATGTGTGTCATCTGCTTCCTAAAATAAACTAAGAGATACATTATATTCAAATATGCTAACTATTATAACTATTATTTCAAGAATCCTAAAATAATTCTAATCAATGCCTAACACAGAAAAAAGAAATAAATTCAATAAAAGGGAAACAAAGTTATCGCTGCTTATAAAATTGTGTGTCTGTGTTCTTAGAAAACCCACAAGAATAAACTAAAACACTATATATAATAAGTGGCTGGGGAAGCCGGGATGGCTTAGTGGGTTAAGCACTTGCTTTGTAGCCCCAGGAACCAAAAATTGAATCCCGGCCTCAGCCCATGCAGACCCACATGCTGAACTACGGCATGCCTCCCATGCAGGAGGCCTCCAGTTCGGTTCTCGCCTCTCCAGTTGGGCCCCTGGCTTGAGGGGCGTGCCTCTTATGCGGGAGGCCCTCCAGCCCAGTTCCCATCCTGTGCGGCCCCCGCCCACCTGTGTGGAAAAAAACCATGTCAAAAACTGATGACGCACAACTATGGAGACTGCTCTGGGCCCTCCCCCTTCTCTGTCTTCTCTGTCTCTATCAAAAACAATAAAATGAATCTTTAAAAAATATATTTAAAAAACAGTAAGTGGCTGGATAAAAAAATAAACAAATGCTTTTCATCTATGCAACAATTACAACCAGTTAGAAAAATAGAATAGGCTAAAATAATTCCTCATAATAGCTATAAAAATGCATACTATTTTAAGAAATTTGTAGACCTATATGAAAACTCAAAATCTTTTTACTGAGAGATAAAATAAACTTAGTAAGTGAAGATAACACATTGTAGAAAGATACAGTAGTGTCACAATGCATATTCTTTCCAAATTAATTTACAGTGATAAATTTTCATTTAAAATTCCAACAGAATTTGCTTAATGTGAATACATTATTTAACTCTAAAATTCATTTAGAGGAATAAAATTCAATATTATCTAAGAAAATACTGAGAAAGAAGAGTAATTAGAGAGATTGAGTTGTTCTTTCAAATAGTAAAATACAAGGGCTGTCCAGAAAGTATCCAGCCATGTAATATAAAAAATAAAGGCATTTAAAAACAGAATTTTTTCTCAACAGCCCTTATATATACTAGTTACTAAAATAGTTTTTTAAAAGTGTTTTACTGGCCCCAAAGCTAGTAGCTCAATTTGTGGTCCAAAAAGAGATGCTGGAATATATAACAATATAGTAATATAATAAAGATGGTTTCCAAGTCAGTAGGAGAAAAAAAAATTATTCAGTAAATGGTACTGCCAATAAAAGGTATTGAGATTACCAACTTAACTATTTGGAAAAAAGTCAGGAACACCACATATCAAAATAAATATGAAATGATTAAAGTGTCAAATATAAAAATGAAACCACTAAACTATTAGAAGAAAATATTAGGAAATACTTAATATTAGAAGAAAATATTAGAAAATATTTATCCATTCTCAGGGTACAGAAATTTCTAAATAAATAAATAAGATTAAAAGTGTTAATGAAACATTATTTGACTATATAAAATATAAAAATGTGAAGCAAAATTAAATGGCCAAAAAACTGTATTAAAATTGTAATACTCAATATATACTGATAACAAAAAGTGAATACAAGTCATGTTCGACTTCTGCAATCACAAGAGGTGCTCAAAGTGGTTACCATCAGGGTCCAGACACTTTTGATTATGGCAAACTACTGCCTGAGAAACACCGAGCAAAGTAGCCACTTGTATCGCTGTGCATGCTGTTTCAATTTACCATGTACCTCAAACTTACCATGAATGCATACAATTGTTAGGTGTATTGGAGGTTCTGTTGCATACTCATGCCTCCACTGTCATTGTACTTCCACAATGTTCTCAAATTTCTAAATGGTCTGGTGTGCTTCCGCCAGCTTCTTTGACTTCCTGCCTGTTACATGGTGATGCTAGCACTCAGTTGATTAATGTCACCTTTTGAGTGAATATCATATTACACATTGCTACCATAATTCAACTTCGAAAAGTAATACATTGGTAACATCTCTTAAAATGTATATATATATTTTTTGGCACCCCTGGAATATAAAGAATTTAATAAAAAAATAAATCTGAAACCCCAGTAAGAAACAAAGAACAATTATCAGAAAAAAAAAAAAATACAAATTACTAATGAATATGAATACATGCTCAACATCACCAACAATCAAAGAAATGTTAACTAAAATCATGAGATACCATTTCTCACCTATGAGCAAGATTATTTTTAAAAGCGTTTTTTGCAAAGTACTTGATCATAGTATCAAAGGCCTTTCATTCTTTCACTGTACAAATATCGTAATGTACATTATGTGCTCAACCCATGATGAACACAGCCCTGGCCCTCCAAAGGTGACCCTTCCTGAGGAGAAGAGGATGTTAAACAGTTAATTATTGCTATAACTAACCATATGATTACGAATGTGCTAAGTATTACTAAGAAATACAAGGTACTCTGAGAAAATAATGAAACCTGATTTGGGGGGTGGGAGAGGAAGGTGTGGTCAGGAAAGACTTCCATGAGAAAATGACATTTGAGCAAAGATCTTAAGAAGAGGAATTAATTAGGTAAAGCTAGGGTAAAGGGAAATGGGAGCAGGAAGAATGTCTAGACTACATATATAAAGCACCCGAAGTAAGAAGAAGCAACCTCTGGAAATACAAAAACTAAAGAAATGTTTGTTTGGCCTGAGCTCGGGGAGAGGAATTAAGCTGATGAGGCTAACAGCTCTCCACACCACCATAGAAATAAGATGAGATTTGCTTTTTTTTTTTTAAATATATTTTTTTTAATTTATTTTAACAGAGACAGAGAGAGAGAGATACAGAGACAGAGAGAGAACTGAACTGGGGGAGCTCCC
>PVKE010036767.1:0-16227 GCA_004027555.1 Craseonycteris thonglongyai | reverse complement strand
TCTTCAGTGCATATTTATTTCTATTTTACTTTTGACAGATAGAGAGAGAGACAGAGACAGAGACAGCTAGAGAACCGAACTGTGGGAACTCCCCAGTTCAGCATGTGGGTCCTGCCTGGGCCGGAGCCGGGATTCGATCCTCGGTCCTCGTGGCCTCAAAGCGAGCGCTCAACCCGCTGAGCCATCCCGGCTTTTCCCTTGGTTTTTTTTTTAAAGATTTATTTTTATTGTTTTTGAGAGAGAGATACAGAGAAAAGGGGGAGGGCCCAGAACAGTCTCCATAGTTGCACATCATTGGTTTTTCCACATAGTTTCATTCCACAGGTGGGTGCAGGGCTGCACAGGGCAGGAACTGGCCCAGGGTCTCACCCCGGTGAGAACCAAACTGGGGGCACTCCCTAATTCAGCACATGGGTCCGCACAGGCCGGGGCCAGGATTCAATCCTTAGTCCCCGGGGCTGCAAAGTGAGCTCTTAACCCACTGAGCCATCCCAGCTTCCCCAAGCATCCGTAGATTCAACCAAAGATGGATCAAAAATATTTGGAAAACATTTTACATTGCTGCTGACATGTATTATCTAGTTAGGAATTATAATGGCTGTTGTCTATACTGAACATGTACTGACTTTTTTTTTCTTCTCTTTATTTCCTAAACAATACATTATAACTATTTACACAGCATTACATGTATTACATATTATAAATAACTTAAGAGATGATTTAAAGTATATGGAAGGACATGCATAGGTCACATGCAAACACTACACCATTTTACATAAGGGATTTGAGCATTGACAAATTTTGGTATCCACGGGGATCCTGGAACCAATTCCCACATAGATACCAAGGGACAACTACAATATACAATCCTTAAAAGAAACGGGACTGCTGTAAAAAATGTTGGGGAAGCCAGAATGGCTCAGTGGGTTAAGCGCTCACTTTGCAGTCCTGGGGACCATGGATCGAATCCCGGCTCCGGCCAGTGCAGACCCATATGCTGAACTGGGAAATGCCTCCAGTTCGGTTCTCACTGAGTTGAGACCCCGGCCCAGTTTCTGCCCTGTGCAACCCCGTGCCCACCTGTGGAATGAAACTATGTGGAAAAACCAGTAATGTGCAACTATGGAGACTGTTCTGGGACCTCCCCGTTCTCTCTGTCTCTGTATCTCTCTCTCTGTCAAAAACAATAAAAAAAAATGTCTAAGATACAACAAGTGGAAAAATGCACACTCTAAAACAGTATGTCGTATATGAATAAAGACGTCAGCATAGAAAATGTCTATGGAAATGTACAATGAAGCATTAATGATGGCTATCTGTGAGACATGTGATTACGGGGAACTTTAACTTTCCAGATTAAATTTCCGAATTTTTTTGTTATTTTTGTGATCGAAAAACAAAACATGTTTTTCTACACTGCCATCTGCATCCAGGAATCCCACCCCTTTAAGGACCACCTTAGCCAATGGCAGAGAGCAGATTGGGGATGAGGGTGTGAGGCCATTCTAGCCCAAGTCAGGCAGCAGAGTGCTGTCCTCCCTATCTCAGGCTTCTGGCCCAGGGCAGTTGACCCTAGACACACATCAAGCCCACTCCCCAGTCAGATCTGCCTTAGGCCTCTACCAGTGAAGACTAGGGGCATGCCAGGACTACAGCTCTAGCTAGTATGCCCATCACCTTTCACTAGTATTTGCTACTAGCTAACAACTTATATTTGTAGAAGTCACTGCAAACCTCCCTAGATTACATTTCTTACCATTAGGGTAGGAAGCAGCCTATCATCATAGTCAGATGTCTCTCTAGAACTTTTGAGCCGTTCCTTGACTCCAAAAAAGAAGAATGGCACCTTTGCTAACTACTGGGTTCTGCAAAGGGCCTCTCTGGCCAACTGAGCTGTACTAGGAAATGGAGAGCTTGTGGAGCCTGGTTTGCAGGGGGGCAATGCCCTGAGGGAATTTCCCCAGCACAGTCCTTCCCTGCCCCAATTCTCATCCCACCCCCACATCCAAAAGCAAAAGCTCAGGGGATGATGTGCATATTCCCTACCCTCTGTGGGCTCAGAAGCCACTCAGGGAGAGGACCCTGATTGGAAAAAACTACCTCTTGGGGCCTTGCCAAGTATTTCAATAGTAAGGTATGCAGGCAGCTGGCAGCTACCTACTTGACTGAGAATGGGTAGGCAGCACCTGGCCTGTTCTGAGGTAGTCCTGCCTGAACATATCCTGTCATGCCCAAAACATTAGGTAGGAGAAATGCCTAACACTGCAGCCAATGGGTGGAGCCATACAAGTTCCCCTAAACTCTGGTTCCCTGGCTTCCCACTCCCCGCAGAGTCTCTGCTGGGGATTGGGGAGAAGAGTGCTCTGAGCTTAAGCAAGCATCACACCTTGGAGACAGGACCGCTGTCTGTAGCAAGGCTAAGACAATACTTTGGAGTCCAAACAGGGAGACACACTAATCACTAACCAGAGCAACACACATTTAGCAGCTGGACAAGAGATGCACTAATGCCTCTGGTCTCTGAACAATCACGCCACCACATAACAAAATGTATGCCTTCTATCATAGCACCACCTGGCCCTAGGCCCCATCCCTGAGTGTGCCCTGGGAGCAGTTTATCTTCCAAGCCCCTGCTGGTGTGCATCTCACTGTAGAATTTATAGAACTTCAGAGATGGAAGGACCTGGAAAGACATGATGCTTGACCCAGATCCAGAGAGACCTGGGATCTACTCCCTAAATATGCTGCCAGACTTCTTCATCCCCTCTATAATATAGAACACAGCTGCTTCCTTCCCAGCTAGGTTCCCCATCTACTTGGTCGCTCAGGCCTCTACTTGTGGCCTATTTCAGTCATCGAGGGAAATACTGATGCTGCTAAGTGACTAGAGAGCAGCACCACTTAGACCAAGGTCAGCATGGGCTAATTAGCTTCTCTTGGTTTCAGTGCTGCAACAACCTGAGGAACCACCCCAGAGGTGTGAGGTGGTCATCATAGGGCCCACAAAGACAGAGTGAAGGCCCTGCCAGCAGTACCCTCTTTGTGAATGAAGGGAACCTTATCTCCAAGAGAAAGACAGGGGCACTTAAATGATCTCTGAGAAGCCAAAGCTATACACACTACATGTGGAACACAGCACAAGGCTTTGCGGCAGAGGCCATGGCAAAGGGTCTAGATCAGGTAGCTTCCCTTAGTCACAGATCACTCACCAATGACCAGCAGAACAAGGATGACAATAAGAACCACAAAGAAGGTGTTGCCATAGGTTACCACCAACTCCACCAGGCGGGACTTGAAAATTTTCTGCCATCTGTGAAGAAAACAAAAAGGACAGGTGCTGAAGAGAAAGAACACACCCTGGGGATCTGGTCCTTAAGTACAGAAAACCAGTTTTGCAGTCTTTTCCAGTGGCTGAATATCCCAGAGACTCAACCTCAGCTGCTTACAATTTTCCAATGTATGACATCCATTCAAGAGTATTTTAAAAAAGACATTTGTCTATGTATAGAAATTTCTACAAAACCAGTCTTAAACACTGGCAGTCTCTGGGGAAGGAAATAGGAAACTTACTTTCTAATACCTTCCCCTACATTGTATTTAAAATGTGTGACACATACACATTATTTCTTTAAGTTGTTTTTCCACATGACCAATCTCGGTTCATTGAAAAATCCCACCACCCTGATTATGAAGCAGATCCAACCTCCTTTCATTTCCCTCCACAAATACTTCAGAATGTAGCTCCATCAGAGAACCTTCAAACATGGTTAATGTAATCACAATGCCATCAGCAAATCTCAAGAAAATCAGTAAAAATCTTTCACTATCAGAGACAGAATCCCAGAGTTCAACTGTTACATTTTTAAATAGCTGATATGTTTGAATCCAAACTGACATGGTTCTGATTCTGCATTGAGTTGACAAGTATCTTAAGTCTCTTATTCTTTAAGCTCCCCCTTCCCTTGCCCTCTTGTTTGCTTTCCCAAGGTATTTTGAGGAAACCAGGTTTTTTGTCCTACAAAGCTTCCCAGATTGTAGCTCCAAAAGGACTTCTGTTTCTACCATTTCCTACGAACTGTATGACCTCTGAAGATTCAGCTCAGGCTTCTGGCAAGACTATTTCTTAGACAATGCTGTATACTCTTTATTCTATCTCATCAGGTATATTTTTCATTAAAGTTTTGTAAAGTATCTGTGGAGACTCAGCCGTACTTGTGATATTCTAATTTGTCATATATTTAAGTTCATATATTATATGTAATTAAAAATTAATTTCCAATTAACTTTTAATAGGTCTTCTGTTCACTGAAAGGGAATACGGCTTCACCCTTCACAGGCTGAGTAATGATCATATGGCTACTATGCAATGCCAGTGAGACTAGTTAGGAGGACAGAAGTCACCAAATTTGCAACAACATGGCCCTGTGGTGCAAGTCTCCAGATCCTACACTGCCATCCCCTGAACCTCAGAAACCCAAGGGAAAGCAGGAGGGCGTCATTCCCAGAACTGTAATCAGAGCTGGGTCTTCTCCTCTTTGGGGCATTCAGAAGACAGGGTACACAGTAAAGGAACTCAGCAAGAGTGACAAAGCAGAATGGTGTGAAAGGTTGGCAACAGTAAACACAACCCCTGCCACCCCCATCCCAGACAGGTTCTACCTGTTTCTGTCTGGCCCTATTTCCAGGGTCCACCAACCTTGCACACATAAGCTACAGGGTTCGGCAACAGGGCTCAGCAATAGTCACCCTCTTACTTGCTTGCCTGCTTCCTCCACAGGCCATACCTTTTAGGTGAAATGAAGGGAATGCAGAGGAGCAGCACAGCAAAGACCTCTCCATAGAGGAAGGTGGCAACTGCAGTCCACTGCAGACTCATCCTGTTGCTAGGTTTCCAACAGGGAGATGCAATCTTGTTTCCTGACAGGGCACAGAAGGAACAGGAGTCATGAGAGCTGTACAGCCATACTACCCTGTACCCCAGCCTCTCTCTGCACCAGAGTCTTTAAAGCACTGGCTGAAATGGGACTCGACTCATCAGGGAGACACTTGACAGTAGTGCTCAAAGGCCTGACCAACTTCCACTTGATGGGGCGGGGTTACTTTGCTGCCCTCCAGTATGTGCGTTAACAAATCCAGAGCCACCTCTTCTGGATAATTTGGGGAGTCCAAGAGATGCCTTATACCCGTTTCAATGAGAACGCATTTTTATTAGAGCTTTACATAGACAGAAGGAAGTTCTCAACACCCATCAGGCCCGCTCCCCTCCTAGTCACGGGGAGCTCTGCGGCAGAGGCTCCCAGCTCCCAGCCAGCCCCGAGGTGGCAGTATTTCAGTAACGCACTTTCTCCAAAAGCCGAGGCGACCCCAGCCCGGCCCCAAGCAAACCAGGAGGCCCTTCCCTCTCAGGCCTTCCAATGGGGCTGAGAGAAAACCAGTAGCTAGCTCCCTCCGGGGCTAGAGCGTGAGCTAAAAAGGCCTTCCGACTGCAGCATCTGCCTCCAACGGAGCTGGAGAACTCGGAGTACCTCAATAAGCCCACAAGAGCGACTCCTAGAGGGCGGGAGTCAGGGCCATGAGTAAATGCAGGTCGCGAATAAGCGCCTCTGCACCAATCCAGAGAAAGTTCTAGAGGAAGCTGTCTCCTCAGAAGCCAAAGGAGCCCCTCCCGGCAGCCCTGGTAGGCCACAGCTCCCACCTGGCGCACGACCCCCCGACGCGGCCCTAGACCGGCACGCCCTCCCCAAGCTCCACCCGGCAGCTCCTCCAGAGGGGCTTCGTCACCGCCCCCCACGGCCGGGACTGAAGCCCCCCGAAGCCCGGCCCCATCCGCCGCTACCCCGACTTTCTTCAACCCGGCCCTGCCTCCGCACTCCCGGCTCGGCCCTCGACTCGGCCCTCAGCCCGGCGCCCCCGGGCCTCTCCGCGCTGCCCACCGCTCCCCGTCGTCGACAGGCTAAGGGACCTCGGCGGCCCCGGAGCCCAGCAGGCGCGAGCCACCGCTCACCGAGCCTCTCACAGACACCGCGCACGCTCTGCTGTCGCCGCCAAACTCTCCCACTCTGGCCCGGGCCCCGCCTCTTACCTCGCAGCCGGAAACCGGAAGTGTACGCAGGGCCACGCCCCTCCACCAACCGAAGTGCAGCCTCTAAGGCTCCGCCCACGTCCGCTTTCCACCATTCCTCCCCGAGCTGAGTCGCCAACGCCCAGAACTGTGGGAAAAGCGGTGCTTTGGGCGTGCGGGAGGCGGGGCGGGGCCTTGGCGGGAACACGAGGAGCCGCTTCTCTAGCCCGCACGGTCCTCCCACCTCTCTGTGGTCGAGAAGGGGGCGGGGCCCAACCGTGGGGCAAGAATGGGGTGGGGCACCTTGCTCCCGGGCTCCGCCTCCCGCCCCTCCTCCGCCTCCTCCCCTTCCCCCGACTCGCCCCTGGGGAGGAGTGGGTGGGTGGGGATTCTGAGCGGGTGGCGGAGTCACTGTCGCTTCAGCCAGGCTGCGGAGAGGACGAACGCGCCTGGTGCCCCGGGGAGGGGCACCACCAGGGGAGGAGAAGGAGGTGGAGAGGAAGAGACGCCCTCTGCCCGAGCCACCTGGAGGCTGTGACCCTAGGGGCTAGGAGACTGACAAGTTCCTCCACCTCGTCTGCCTGAAGAGGCTGCGACCCTGGAGGGACCTGAGCCCACCGCACCAGGGGCCCCAGCACAGCCCCAGTGGCATAGAGCAACAGTCTCAGGGACTGCTGCACGGTTTCCAGTTGCCTAGATAACAAGCCGGGGTCTGAGCAACAACTCTTCCAGCCACCTGCCTCGACTGCTGGCTCAGGCACCAGTCACAGCCCCGTACGTCCAGCCCAGGTGACATGCCGGTGCTCTCCACCCCCCGATCCTCGCGGGTGACCACGCTGAAGCGCACAGCTGTGGTCCTGGCCCTCACAGCCTATGGAGCCCACAAAATCTACCCCCTGGTGCGGCAGTGCCTGGCTCCAGCCAGGGCCCCTCAGGTGCCTGCGGAAGAGTCCACACAGGAGGCCCCTGGGGCCACAGTGGCTACAGCAACCAAGACCGGTGTGAACCGGGTGTTCTTGCAGCGACTCTTGTGGCTCCTGAGGCTGCTCTTTCCCAAGATCTTGTGCCAAGAGACGGGGCTGCTGGCACTTCACTCAGCTGCCCTGGTGAGCCGGACTTTCCTGTCAGTATATGTGGCCCGTTTGGATGGACGACTGGCACGCTGCATCGTGCGAAAGGACCCCCAGGCCTTTGGCTGGCAGCTCCTGCAATGGATCCTCATCGCCCTCCCAGCCACCTTTATCAACAGTGCCATCCGCTACCTGGAAGGCCAACTGGCCCTGTCTTTCCGCAGCCGTCTAGTGGCCCATGCCTACAGCCTCTACTTCTCTCAGCAGACCTACTACAGAGTTAGCAACATGGACGGGCGGCTTCGCAACCCTGACCAGTCCCTGACAGAGGATGTGGTGGCCTTTGCTGCCTCTGTGGCCCACCTCTACTCCAACCTGACCAAGCCGCTCCTGGATGTGGCTGTGACTGCCTACACCCTTCTTCAAACGGCTCGTTCCCGGGGGGCTGGCACAGCCTGGCCCTCGGCCATCGCTGGTCTCGTGGTATTCCTCACAGCTAACGTGCTACGAGCCTTCTCACCCAAGTTTGGGGAGCTGGTGGCAGAGGAGGCGCGGCGGAAGGGGGAGCTGCGCTACATGCACTCTCGAGTGGTGGCCAATTCAGAGGAGATCGCCTTCTATGGGGGCCATGAGGTGGGGCATGTTGGGGTGCTGAGCATGAAGGAAAGCATGTGGCTGGGAAGCCTGGGAGCAGGCAACTGTGAATGGCAGAGAAAGCCCAGGGTTGGCTGGTTTTAATGCCAGAGATGTGGGCAGGCCATGAGAGAGGAACCCTGGGGGGCGGCCAGGGCTTTGGGCAGCCCAGACTTAGGCACAGAAATGAAGAAGCAGGAAGACTGGGTGGGGACTGCCCTAGGCCAGCTGCTTACACGCTCCAGGCCACTTCTGCTTCCCTCCTCAGTGAGGTTGTCCTGGCCTGGGAGCTGCCGATCCTAGCGGTTTGAGTTGCTAGAGCCGGTTTGTGTTGCTAGAGCTTCTAGCATGCCCCATTCCTGCAGCCAGCTGGGAGAAGACTTCTGCTATCTGGGAGCAGGGATGGTGGGACGTGCGTGGCCTGCTGTGCACTCCCTCCTGGGCCCCCAGTCCCTTTGAAGGCCGGCGTCCAGCTGAGCTGGCCTGCCGGCCAGGCAGGCAGACATTATGGGCATGACTCAGCCCAAGCGGAGGTTAACGAGCAGCACCCAGCGCGGTGGCCACAGCAGTGGCAGTGCTTGGCACTCGGGGTCAATAGCTCCCCCACCTGAGCCTGCAGGCCAGCCAGGCTGCTGGTTCGGCTGCCTCCCAGAGGCCCTGAGCCAGAGATGCTGGGCCCCGGCCGCGGTGGCGGCGGGACGCACTTCCTGCCCGCCCAGCAGACACCCTGCCCCCCGGCGTGGCCGCCCTTCCGCCTGGATCCCTGGGCTCAGCTCCCCAGTGGGCTTGGGCTGGGGCCGAGGCGGGCAGGCCTAGGAGCCTGGTGCTGGGAAAGGTTACTCCAGGCCAATGCTCCCTTTATCTTGCCCCCCTCCTGCGGCCCCTCCCCTTCCTCGTGCCTGGGGTTGCAGCTGCCTCGGGCCCTGCTCTCTGCAACTCTGGTTTCGGTTCCAAGAGTTTCTCCGGGGAGGGGTGCAATGGCATCCACCTCCTGAAGGCCTGTGTGTCCTCCCCAAGTCAGGTGGCCTCTTGTCTCACTGGCTGCTCATCGGACTCCAGATTTGGAGAAAAAGCGCCTGGTGTGCAGCCACATCCCCCTCTCGTTCTCTCGCTCATGCTGGGCCGCAGGGCCTTGGCAGGCAGCCGTGGCCTTGGGTGAGGCGCTTGGCCCATTACCCGCAGCTACATTGTCTGCCCCAGCTGGAACTCCTGCCAGCTCCAGCACGAGTCACGATTGCCAGGGTGCTCAGAGGAGGCGTGCTCACTTCAGGAACACGGGATTGGACTTGAGGCAGAACTGTGCCATGTGGAGAACCTGTATGATGAGGGCAGAAGAGCAATCACTGGCTCTTTGAAGGACTTCCTCTGGGCCAGCTTCAGGAAGTAGCACGTTATCCAGGAGGCTTTGCTGGCCGGGGTGGGGAACCCCAGTGTGCGTCCACGGCCTGTCTCTTTCTTGGTTAAAGGGCCGGAAAGCAGCATGGGTTGACAGGCCTCCATGGGTGGGTTGATTGCCCTTATTGTGCAGGCATGTGGCCTTACCCCAGTCCCACTGGTTGATGTCCCCATGGACACTGGCCCAGGCTCAGACCAATAGGTTAGGGCAGAGGTGACTGGCTAGCTGGCAGGCAGATAGCAGGGTATTGTTTTTACTGCGATTCCAATGGGGAGGGTTTATTTAGACATATGCACACACATACACAACCTCTTGCTGGCTAGAGAGCAAGGTAAACCTTTCTTAATGAGTCAAAGCATCGTTTACAAGAATCTGGTTCTTCTGATGACTCCCAGTGTGATCCAAATTTCACACCTCTTGCTACCTTCAGGCTGTGTGAGCTTAGACAAGTCACTTTGCCTTTCTGGGTTCTGTAGTGCCTTACTATAGAATTGACATGAGAATACAGGTGCAGCACCATGTGGTGAGAATCAAATGCCTAGTCAGTCAGGTATGAAAGCACTTAGTGAAGGAAATGGTGCCAGGCTCTGCAGCTGTTGTCAGTCAGGGGTTGGAAGGCAGAGCTGGGGATGCGTGCTCCTGTACTGTGCCAAGAAATCCATGACCCAACGGCCACCTAGCCATGACCACTTCCTGACACCTTCAGCCCCTCTGCCTGTCTGGATGCTGCTGCCATGGAAGAGCCTCTTTCTGTCCCAGCCCCTTTCCTGCTCTTCTGCAGGCCTGCACACGTCCTGAGATGGTAGATGGTGGCCAGTACAGGAAGGGGGAAGGGAGGGCAGGGGAGACCCACCCCACTACTGAGCTGGTGGCCCACGGTGGTGAGAGCTAAACTCAGGGGTAGGGCTGTCCATTAGGGGGCAAGGCCTCCGGGTTTCTGTGGGAGAATGCAATGGAAGTTTCTTACCCAGAGGAACCTGGGGGAAGGTAGAGGGAAGCAGGGCCTAAGTAGGCCTAAGTAGTCTGTTGAACCAAGTTCTTCCAAATGCAGTACTGCCTTTTGCTTTCCTGTACTGCCCTTTGCTGAGTTCAGGTTAGTCTGCCAGCATTTGTCCAAAGAAATGGGCAAGGTGGCTGGCTGCCCTTGACCCATGTTCAAAAGCTGCCCAGGGCAAAGAAAGGGGCATAATGAGCATCCCAACCAGAGAGGTAGTGGAAGGAGAGAACAGGAATGGGCCTTGGCAGATACGGGGGGCATGAGTTCCTTCTTCATTGCCGCTCTACCCCAGCACCTTGATGTCAGATAATCCCATACCACCCTCTGCTTCGAGTTTGAGATCTGTCCACTATAAACGTAGCCCAGTCCTAACCCTCAGGTCGCAACCTTTGTGTGGCCATCAGCAGGCATGGCGTGTGTGTGCAGCGCTTGGGGTCTCTTGCTGTTGCCCACATGGTAGTTATCACGAGACCTCTTGGGCTCTCTCTGTCACCCCCATCAGGTGGAGCTGGCCCTGTTGCAGCATTCCTACAAGGCCCTGGCTTCGCAGATCAACCTCATCCTGCTAGAACGCCTATGGTACGTCATGCTGGAGCAGTTCCTCATGAAGTACGTGTGGAGTGCCTCAGGCCTGCTCATGGTGGCTGTCCCCATAATCACCGCCACCGGCTACTCAGAGTCAGGTGAGAGTTAGCACTCCCAAGGGGTGGGGGCAGGGCCTGTCCTCCTGGACCATGGGTGCCAGGCTCAGGAGGGCCCAGTGCCCAGCCTGCCCATCTGCCCTTTCCACTGCCGGGGCCTTGAGGCCCAGCTGGCTTCCTTGAGATCACCAGAGGTCATGCTCTCCCTTGCTGCCTTCCACCCTGCATGAGTCCTCCCTTTACAGCATCTTAACACTCCTTGGTACAGCTCAGCTGAGCCCAGGGACTGCCACTCAGGAACACCACATGTCCCCTCCCCAAGCACGTGCACCCTCACCCCCCTGTACCTGTCTGTGTCTCATAGGTGGGAGGATGGGGAAGTACTTGAGCAAGCCCCTTCATCCTTGGGTCTTGGCTTTCCCACACCTCAAACAGCTCTGGCAGATGGCAGGGACTAGAGACCTCTGCCCTAAGGCCCAGAGGGATTGAGAAGCCTGTTCTGCCTGTTACTTATGCGATTGGATCGTCAGAATTCCCATTTTGTCCCTCTACTGGTTTGCAACACAGACATTCTATTTGCAGTCTTTTCATGGTTGCCCTTTCAAAGGTTAACATGCCTGCACAGTGAACACAGTCTAGGTTAATCGATGCCTTTCCCTCCTCCTGGCCCTTAGAACATTTTAATTCCAGGACCAGCCCTGCTAATGTGTTGATGTAACCCAGTGTCAAATTTACTTTCCCTTGATTTTATACTTGGCTATTGCTTTGTTGAACGAATGCATGTTTAAATTCAGCCCCACGTTTACCGATTTCTCTGCTCACCAGTCCTTTCCCACAGCCCAGTTACCTTCCTCCAGATAGATATCTTTCAGACCTTCTTTCTACAAGGCTTTCACCATGGGCACTTTGCAATTATCTTGTTGTCTGAAAATGTCTTTATTTTACCCGTTCTCCTGGAACTAAAGATTAGCTGGGTTTGGGAATCCAAGTGGACAGTTGTTTTCTCTCAGCCCATTGTCTCTGCTGGAAAATCTGTTATCAGTTTAATTCCCCTTAGCAGTCTGCATTATCGCTCTAGTTACTCGGAGACTTTTCTTCCTCTGGTATTCTGCAGTTCCTCTTCAAAGTGTGATCCTATAGGTTTTTGTGTATCTTACTTGAAACTTGTATGGCCTTTGAATATTCCAATTTTTTTCAGTCATTCTGGAAAATTCTCAGCTGTTATCTTTTCAAATATTGTGTCACTCTTGTTCTTTTACTCTTTCCTTCTGGAACTCATGCTAGACACGTGCTGGACTTCTCACTCTCTCTCTGGCTCTTCAACTCTCTTCACTATTTCCCATCCAGCACTGTATGTGCTGAATCCTAGGGGATTTCTTCAAATCTTCCTGCTCATTCGTTCACCAGTTTTCTCTTCAGCCGAGTCTAACCTGAAATTTGGGGGATGCCAGGATGGCTCGGCAGGTTAAGCACTCACCTGGCAGCCCTGGGGTCTGAGGATCGAGTCCCGGCCCCGGCCCCTTGTGGACCCATATGCTGAACTGGGGTGTGCCCCCAGTTTGGTTCTCAATGGGGCTCGCCCAGAGCCCTGGGCCCTCACACGCACCTGTGGAATGAAATCATGTAGAAAACTAATGACAGGCAACTATGGAGACTGCTCTGGGCCCTCCCCCTTCTCTCTGTCTCTGCCTCTCTCTCTCTCTCTCTCTCTCTCTCTCTCTCTCTCTCTCTCTCTCTCTCTCTCTCTCTGTCAAAAACAAAATAAATCTTTTAAAAAAAGAAATTTTATTTTCATTTCAGTAACTGTTTCTGTCAAGTCCTATTTGATTCTCTTTCAAATAGAAATTTTCTTTTTTCAAACAAATTTCAAACTGTTTTAGCAAGAGTCTGATTTTTCATCTTTTTGACTGTTCCTTTTATGCTGAGTATCATATTAGTCATACTTACTCCAAAGTCTCTATCCAGCTTTTGGGTTATCTGAGTTGTTTGGGGGTCTAAGCCAGCTTGATCTTCCATCTTTCAGTCTTTGCTCATGGTAGGTTCTTTCCTTATGGGTCTTGCAACCAGACTTTCCTGGGTACCCTAGTAGCCTAGCAGGAGGGTACAATTCCGTAGTGTATATTGCCGTTTTTGCTATGGCCAACCTCTCTGGTAATTACCCACTTGGAGGCCATTTTCATGTTAACTTCTCAGCTTAGGGAGGAGAGGTTCCTGAATTTGGAGGTAGTATTCATTTGAACCCCAGACACATAATTACCAATTCTTAGAGGAGACCTTTTGTTCCCTGAGCCTAGACCTCTGGCTACATGACCTGTCTTCTCATCTCTGGGGATTTCACTGGCACATCTAGGTGCTGGCTTCTCTGTGGGCTCCTGGGAATTTGCCTTGCTTTCCAATGAGCACAGCTCTGCTTTCAAAGGTGTTCTGTTTTATGCAGTTTGGTAGTAAGAGGGCTTTCAGAACCAGAAGTCTCGCTGATTCTCTTGCTATTGGTGGCTCTACCTTGGGGCTTCTGTACCCTCAGTTGTCTGTCTGTTCTGGGTGACCCCCAAGAGGAAGGATCTAATTGGAGGGGGTAGTTACTCTCCACCAATGGCCCTAACTAAAGGGTGGCTGTGATTTAGGCACAAGTGCCTGACCTAGTCAGCACACCTGGTCCAGAACATGGGAATGGACTCATCAGGAAGCAGACCTGTGGTGTCTGTGAGGAAGCTCCTGCAGCCACTTCACTCTGTGCCTGGCACTGAGCACAGCTCAGCCTATCTAGTCCCCAAGGCCTCTCCCTCCTCTGAAGACCTAGGACTTTTTGGAGCCTCCACTGTGTCAGGCTTCATGAGCAATTCAAGAAACACGACCTCCTATTCCCAGCCTCATGGCCCTTATAGTCAGTTTCCTGGGGAAATGTGAAATGCTCGCTTCTCTCCTGCTCATTCCACTTCTTACTGTCCTCCTTGTTATTTCCCCACAACACCAGGTAGTCTTCTGCCTCAGGGCCTTTGCACCAGCTGCTCTATCTCTCAGGAATGTTCCTTCCTCTGAGGTCCCACCCTCCTTCTATCAGAGTTTTGCTTGCAAGTGCCCTCTAGTTGAGACCTGACCTGCCCATCACCCCACCTCTCTCTAACTCTTCCCTGACTCCCTGCTCTCCCAAGTACTGGATACCGTATCTATTTGGTTTATAATTTCTCTGCCCTTTTAGACAGGGAGTTCAATGAGGGCAGGGATTTTTGTCTGTTTTGTCCCTGCTCCAGATGCTTGAAGGAGGCTGAGAGCAGTGGAGGCCTGTGAGAAGACACAGGCACTTATCAACTGGGGAAGATTTAGATACCTTTGCCCTTCTTGCCTGCTGGGTGTCCTGCTCTGAGGCCCTGGTCTTAGCTGCCTGAGGGCAGTTTGTTCTGTTTCCAGGAAGGTCCCAGCTATTGCCAGGATGCCCTAGGCATCTGCAGATACTGTCCTTTTATGTGCAGTCACTGTCCAGCTCTCAGGACATCTTGGGAGGAAGGCTGTGTCCACATGCCTATTGGGGGCTGTGTCCCTGGAGACACAGTGAGAAGGAAGGCCCAGGACCTTAGACTATCAAGATTAACATCACCCTCCCCTGCCCCTTTCCCTGAATTCCCAGAAGGTGACACATAGTGCTCTGGCCAACTATCACATCCCCTTTCCACCACACACTGCCCCGGAGCTGTTCTGGAAGGCCATCTGGCCTGAGCCGACTTCCTGCTCCTTCCTACCCCACACCCACCTCCCTATCCCTGAGGTTCCTCCCTCCAATCAACATATGCCCCTGGATTGAGTCCCTCCTACCACTTCAGCCTCATGAGCCCCCAACTTCCCCTAGATACCCTCAGTGAGTGATGCTCACTTACCCACACCCAGTACCCTCAGAGTCAGCATTGCCCTTGCTCTTCATTGCCATTTCCAGAACATTCCTTGTGTAAATGGAGTTCCCAGGGTCAAGGGAGTCAAGGCCATTGACAACAGACAGTTGAGGTAAGTGACCCTTGGGGTCTAGCCTGAGAGAGTGAAGCAAGTCAAGACAGGAGCAGGCTCCGGGGAGAGGTTGGGGCATTGAGGACGGCCATTCTCATGGCCACAGGAGAGGTGAGGGAGAAATAGGAGTACCGTAGTAGTGGAGGTTCGAAAAGGGATAGCCATGTTTGAGGAGCTCAGGGGTACAATAGCTCTAGCTGCTAGAGGGTGAGGCGCAGGTATGGCCCTGTGGTGGGGGCTGATGTGGATAGTTCAGGATACAGGGCAGGAGCAGTCTAGGGAGAAGGAGCTGGATATGCCAAGAAAGAAAGCCAAGTGCGTAGTAGCTCATTTTTTTTTATCCATGTTATTGAGATGTAATTAACATACCATACAATTCAGCCCTTTAAAGTATTCAATTCAGCGGTTTTTAATATATTCCCAGAGTTGTATAACTATCACCAGCCTTTAAGTCCAGAACATTGTTATCACCCAAAAAAGAAAGCCTGAACCCATTAGTAGTCACTCCCCACACCCAAGCCCCTGGCACCCACTCATCTTTGTGTCACTATGGACTTGCCTCTTATGGACACCTCATATAAATGGAATCACACAGTATGTGGCCCTTTGTGACTGGTTTCTTTCACTCAGGAGAATGTCTTCAAGGTTTATCCGCTTTGTAGGATGAATCAGCGCTTCATTCCTTTTAATGGCCGAATAATATGCCATTGTATATGTGTACCACAATCTCTTTATCTATTCATCTATTGATGGACGTTTGGGTTCTTCCCACTTTTTAGCTGTTATGAATAATGATGCTCTGATTGTTTGTGTGCAAGTTTCTGCATAGACATATATTTTCACTTCTCTTGGGATATATACACCTGACAGTAGAATTGCTGGGTCATATGGGTACCCTATGTTCAACTTTTTTTTTAAAGATTTGGTTTTGAGAGAACGTGAGAGAGCGAGAAGAGGGGAGGGCCCAGAGAAGTCTCCATAGTTGTACATCATTAGTTGTGGCATGGTTTCACTCCACACAGGTGGATATGGGGCCGCGTGGGGCAGTGGGCCTCCCACATGGGAGGCAAGAACCTTTGCTACCATTCCGGCAGTTACCAGTTGTGCTGCAGTTCAGCATATGGGGTTATGCACGAGGCAGGGCTGGGATTCGATCCCCAGACCTCACCGTTGCAAGGCAAGAGCTCAACCTGCTGAGCTATATAGTAATTGCCCTCCTAGTGGTTGTGAAATGATATCTCATTGTGGTTTTTTTGTTTTGTTTTGTTTTGTTTTAGATTCTTTTATTTTTTTTTATATCTTTTTATATTTATAGAGAGTAATTATTTTATCTTCAGTGCATATTTATTTCTATTTTACTCTTGACAGATAGAGAGAGAGACAGAGACAGAGACAGCTAGAGAACCGAACTGTGGGAACTCCCCAGTTCAGCA
>PVKE010036766.1:0-16229 GCA_004027555.1 Craseonycteris thonglongyai | reverse complement strand
CGCCCCCCTCCCCCGCCTCCCCGGGCCCGGTGCCCCCGCCCCCTCCCCGGCCGCGGCGCCGCCGCTCGCCTGGGCCCTCCCCCTGGCCACCCCGCCCCCGAGCCGGGCAGTGACGCGCCGCGGCGGTGCCAGCCCCTCTCCCCGGGCGGCCGCCGCCGCAGCAGCAGCAGCTGGAGCTGTGGGGCTGTCACCGCCGCCTACCCTGCTCGCTCGCCCATCCCGACAGCCCGTCTCCGCCTCGCCTCCTGCCCAGGTACGGAGTCCGGCGCGGATCCCCGAGACCCGGCCGTTTCCGGGCCCCCGGCGCCGCCCCCTCCTCCCGCCCCTGCGGCCGGCCGTTGAGCTGCGGTTAGGGGGGCGGGGGGCTGGGGGTTCCGGGGAAGGGGACGTGGAGGGGCCTCCTGCCAGGGTTGAGGAGGGGGCGCCGGGAGGCGGCTGCGCCCGGGGCGGGGGCGCGCGAGTGTGTCCGAGGAGCGGGGGGGAGTGAAGGCTGCACTCTGGGGGACGCGAGGCACCCGAGCGCCGGGGGCCGCGGGGCGCACCCCACTCCCGGGCCGCGCGCGCCGCTGGTCCTGGGGGGCGGCGTCTGCGTGCGCCGCGCCGCGGTATTGTGCCGCGGCCACACCGTGTGCTGCGAGCCGGGCCCCGGCCCCGGGGGGAGCCCGGCTGGCGCGGCCGCCGCCGCGAGAAGGGAAGTGCACCGTATTGGGCTGGGAGGACGGGAAGCGGTGAGCGGCAGGCAGGGGCTCCCGGCCGGGGCGCCGGGAGTTGAGACGAGGTTTGCGGAGTTGAGGCCACTTGGGCAGGCCCCTGTCCCTGCCCCGAGCTCGCCCCGGGGCCCCTCTCAGGTGCACCGTGGGAAAAGCGAGCCCGGGGCGTCGGCGGCCAGCGCGAAGGGGACACGCGGGGCGGGGGCAGCTGTCCCGAGCGAGGGCCCGCGCCGGGGTAAGTTGGATTTCCACCGCCGCTCGCCGCTCTCCACCTGGCCCTCCAGGGCCCGGCACTCTGTCCGGCAGGCGAGGTGGGGAGTGCCACCCGCATTTTTATTCCGGTCGCTCGGGTTCAAAAGTGAGCCCCCCTACTTCCACCTGGAGCTGTGTATGCCCGAGTCTAGTCGCCCCTACCGGGCGGCGCTTCCTAGGAGAAGTTCTCATTAAGCCTCGCTAATTAGCATTATTCCTGGAGAAAGGTTAAGGTTAGACCGTCCTTTTCCTTCTCGGGAGTTCCACCCGCCCTCCTCCCCGTTCCCCTCTCCCTTCCCCCTCCCCAAGAGCACAAAAGCACAAAAAGAAAGTGTGAAGAGGCGCAGATCAATGGAGAAGCCACAAACCCATTAATTCAAATGGAACCTTGTTTCCCCCTCTAAAACATTGATTTTTCTTTCTGTCTGCTCTGAGGGGAGATTAATAACCTCCTGATTTCACCTGAAATGGTGTTTGGACTTTGTGATTTCCTCCTCTTTCTGAGAAGGATTGTTGCTTGAAATAGATTCTCCCTTGAGATAAAGCCCTACTTATCCCAGAATCAGCTGGAAACCCCAGCCCCCCCCCCCCCCCGCCCCCCAGGTGGGGCTTGTGACAGGGAGAGGTGTGGAGGGGGCACTCACGACTCTGGGAGAGCCATCTGTGTGATGGGACCAGCGGCCCCATCTTGCCCCCTATTCCTGGACTGTGGGTTGCTGTGGGGGAAAGGCCTGCTTCTGGTCCAGACTCCAGTGGTAGTCTAACCCCCAGGTAGTAAATTATGCCTTCATTGGAAAACCACTAGGGCCTAAATGTGTCCTTGAATGAGACCAAGCTCCTGTCTAATCCCAGCTCAAGCTGGGCTTGTTTTATGGAATAGGGTTTTAAGTCAGCATCTCCTCCCACACCCATTGCACCAAAGCTGGGTGACGGCCATTCAGCACCTTCCTCTGAAGCTGGGAGCAGACCCCCCCCCCCCCCAGGACCTTCCTCCCAGCTGAGAAGGCTGACTTTGGGGAACTTCTCAGGCCTGAGCCACCCTGGGGACACGCGGAGCTGGACTGCCCCTGTATTGCTCAAGAACTTTTTTGTCTTGTCTGGGTCCCTTTCTTGGAAGGAAACTGCTGTGGGGCATTAGGTCAGAGTGGTTCCTCTCCAGCCCTCCTTTTGGCTGGAAGTAGCCTGTCTGCCAAAGCCCATCTCTCCAGCCTCTTTTTCAAGAGACCCCTGTTAACAGCAGGGCCTGTGGGGTATCAATGGGGCCCTCTTGGTGAGGAGTGCTGGGAAAACAGCCAGTTGCCTTTGCTTAGGAAACAAAAGCCCGTTTTACACTCGATACACTAGTAGGAAGGTGTTGAAAATGCTCACTCCCAGCATCCAGGCATCCATGACAGCAAGGACCACAGAGCATCCTCATGTGTATATGTGAGTATATTTCTGACAGACACAGTGTGTGTGTGAGAGAGAGAGAATACCTAAAATGTGGTAGGTGACTGGCCCTGGCTCAGCCCTCCCCACTTCACATTTCCCAGCAGAGCTTGTGCTTGTATGACTAGTAAGCAGAGGGGCATGTGAGCAGGAAGGAGCGGAATTGTGCAGGGTGTGTCCCTGGGAGGCTGGCTTCCTCCCTTGGTGGCCAGATGGGCTTGGGGTGGTAGCAGCCTGGGGACTCCCAGGAGTGGTGGTGGCTCAGACCACCCCAAGATCTGTGCAGTCCCTTCCCCACAGGGATTTGAACCCTGCTTGCTTTGGATCTGGGGGGTTTTCCTCTCCCATTAATGAGCCATCTGATGAACTGAAGTGGTTAAGTTGGGGTCATGTGCGGTTCAGTACCTCCTTGGCATGCTCAGAAGGCTGTGTGTGTGTAATGCTCGCTGACATGGAGACAAGAGGAGGCATCGCCTTGGACTGAAGAATCTGCAGGGCCTGGAAGGGCAGCAGGTGTTCCAGAAAGACGTGCTCACTTTCAGTATCTTGGTGCCCTCCTATTTGGGGTAGAGCTGGAGCTGAGGCAACTTCCCCAGCCGGGTGGTCTTTCCGGAAGGAGCTTCAGCCTCTCCTCAAGCAGACCCAAGGGCTGGACAGAGAGGGGTCTGTTTCCTGCTCAGCCCAGAAACCACCCCTGGTACATCCCGACCCTCACCCCTCCTCTGAAGTACATGCCCAAGGCTCCTGGTCAGGGCTTATGGCTTACAATTGCACTAAATTCCCAGCAAATCCTCCTCCTTTTTTTCCCCTCAAAGCAAGTGGCAGAGATAGAGTTACAGCTCTGGGGAAAGGCCTGGAAAATGTTGTGTGAGGCACGCCCCAGGATTCCTGTCCTGGAGGATGCAAATGGCTCAACTTCAGAGGCACCAGGAACCCAGTTCTCGAGAAATTGACCCCAGTTGTAAAATAATCAGGTTACTGATAGCACCTGCCCATAGTTACACACCATGGATACAGGTGTATTTCCACCATTTCCCCTCTGGTCTCCCATTGTCTCCTCCTGGGCTGGGCAGCGGTTGTTGCTGGTTTGCCTGCAGAGCAGGAAGGGCCTCAGAACCTTCAGTGGAGAGAAGCAGAAGCTGCCCATGAATTTTGGACTGCAGATAAGAGCAGGGAGGCTCTAGGCTCCTGTCCTTCTGCCCAGGTTGGGGTGTGTCCCAGAGGCTGGCTGGGCACCTCCTGCCTGCCCCCTCCCACTTCTGAGTCCCCCTTTCAGAAGGGCAGTTGGCCCTATCACCTGTGAACCACAATGGCTCAGGGCCTTTGGTGCTGGATAAATGATGGACTTCACCGACACGAGGGCACGGCTGCAGGCTTCATGGTGTTGGAGGGCAGAGGTCAGAGGAGCCAGGGGCAGCTGGCTGGCCAGTCAGGTGGGGTGTGGAGGGCGGGTGCCCTGAAGTAATGGGTTGTACACACTTTTATCTTCCAATGAAAGTTTCATTGAGCTTTGTTTACAGAAAGAGAGAAATTAGTGGACCAAGTTCCCTTGCGATTCCAGGAGGGAAAAGCAAGAAGTGCCTGACCTATGACTTATGACCTCTGCACAAGTTGGGGGAGCACCCTAGGTCCATGCACAGGCCTAAGGCCCTGCCACTCACAAACCCGCTCTGGCCGCTTCCTGCAGGTCCCTCTGGACTTGGGTGTATTTCCCCCTCCGCACAGCTGTAGATGGGTTCTGAATGTGTGTGCTGGTAATCGCCTGTGTGATTAGCTAGCCTGTGCCTGGAGCCTTGGCTGTGTGTGGGTGAAGTTATACCATCTACCCTCTGCAGCCAGGGGCTCTGCTGTAGTAGGTGAGTTGCAGAGGCAACTTGAGAAGACTTCCCTCCCAGAACAGCCCTAAAAGTGAAGGTGTGGAAGCTAAGTTTGACTAGAAGAACTTATTCATTCGGTTTGTTTTACCAGTTAGGTTTAATGGACTTCATGGTTCACTTTTAAAAAATTGTTGTAGCAATAGTGTCAAAATCTTAGAACCACTGCTCACAAAACTGCGACTCATGTAGCAAAACCTTGGGGCCCTGGGAAAACTTGCTGAGGAGAGGGAGATCGTCCATAGATAACTAGGGAGGGGGTTCTCTGGCCTCCTTTTCCCTCTGAGCTTACAAGTGGCTCAGGATTTTTCCCTGGTCTCTTTCCCCAAATAAGAAGGTCCTGGAGATGAGGGACGCTGCCCTGGTCATCTGTGTCCCTAGTACAACGCCAGCATGTAGTGTGTGCTCAGTCAATGCGTGTTGACTCATTGAAGAGAGCTGTGGGTGTCGAAATGGCTCCATCTCCCATGGGTTCCCTTTGGGCCTCAGCTTGAGACACTTTGTTGTTAAGGAATCTGTTCTTTTGATAGGAAGACGTGTGATGAGACAGCCTCTTGCTGTGGTCGCTCTGTGATGTGAGCTCTGGGCAGACTCCCAGCTCTGCCACTGGCTGTGGTGCTCTCGGGCAGCTGGGGCAGGTACCAGGTCTGGTCACAGGCTGTTGCAAGGAAATCTTGTAAGACCCTTGCCCCAAAGCCCCTTGTGTGTGGCGCTGGATGCTCTTGATTATAGTTGATGGCAACGTTAATGTCAAGTTGAGCCCAGCTCTTTCTCCTGGCACCTGTCAGAGCAGGGAGGGGTGGAGGGATCATTTCAGTGGACAGTTAAGTGATCCGAGCCAGAGAAACCCTAGGCTCTGCGTGGGGCGGCTGGCCACTCTAGGAGGGACAGCGTGCAAGGCAGCACACTGCCGCTGGCCTGCCCGCCAGCCAGGCTCCAGGTCTCATGGTCTCCACTCAAGAACTGTGTTAAATGGAACTGAGTCCTTACTTGTCAAACCAATGCCACATCATTAAACACCAGCATCATGCCAGGCAGTTCAGCCAATTCAACGAGTCTCCCTGGCCTGGTGTGGGGTCCAGGGAACATACAGCCTGGTCCCCACTCTTGGAAGGACTTAAGGTTTTTCTGGGGAGAGACAGGGCAGAGGCCCACAGTTTGTTGACTTGCTACAGCTGAGGGCTGTGTGCCTGACTACCAGCTGGGGCTGATGGCACAGCAGGCAGACAGGCTGTATGAGAGGACCGGCTGATGGAGAGCGGGTGTTGGTGTTTGAAATTTGGGTCATGGAGCACCACTGTAGTATGGGCGTTCCAGGTGACAGGGAAAGACGAGCAGAGGCTTAGAGGCAGGAAGCAGGGTGCGCCTGGGCCCTCAGGACTGAACACATCTGGCCCTGCCACTTGTTAGCTCTGACCTTGGGTGACTGCCGTAACCCCCTGGGACCTCAGTTCCCTCGTTTGTAGAATGGGGCTGATAACTGTACCTACTTGGTGGCCTGTGGTAAGGGCGAAATGAGAGGCTTCAAGGGGAGCATGTGGCATCTGATAAACTTTGGCTTCTGATACTGTTTTCATCTTGGTCGGGTGACACTAGAGTGTGGGAGCCTTCAGTGCCACCCCTCTCATTTCTGACTTTTTCCTTCTCCTCCGAGTGAACACTATGTGTCTAGTGGAACACTCCACAAGCTTTCTCTGCCCAAGGTTATGTGCACCTCAGGAAGGGACCCTCCTGCGAGTCTTCACTTCCCTCAGCTCATCCACCCCAGCCACGGCGGCCTCCCCGCTGCTCCTCAAACCCACCGGCATGTGCCCACGCCTGGACCGCTCCCCATTGGCCCCCCCACAGCCCCCTTCCTCACTTCCTGTAGGCCCGACGTTCCCAGACCAGAGAGGCCCTCCCTGGCCACCCAGGAGAACACTCCACAGGTCCCTCTCCCCTCATTAGGCCTTACTTTTCTCTGTACCCCTCATCACCACCAACATTCTGCATTTTTCCCGCTGATTGTCCATTTCCTGGGCAGTGAGCACCAGGAAGACCAGGACTCTGTGTCTTGTCTACCGCTGAATTTCCCAGCACCTGGAAAGGTGCTTGGCTCATAGTAGGGGTTCAGTAAATACTTGCTGAATGACTGGATGGAGTATTTTCAGTAGGTGGTGCTTCCACCTATTAATAGAATACTCAGTCTTTTCAGTCATGAGTGTTAGCAATACACAAGAGTCAGGAGAGGGCCTTCCTCCTCCTGCCATGACTTCAGGCCACACCCTGGCCACAGTGCCCCTTGGGCAGCCAGGAAGGAGCAAGGGGCCCAAGCAAGGGTGCCACTGGTCCTGGCTCCCAGAGCCTGGGTGGGCTCTGTACCTCCAAGGATCCTTCTCCTCCAGGTGGGAGAGTTTTGTTGTCGCTCTGGACCCTTGATGCATGTGTGTCCCTCTGCATGTGAGAACACAGCCTGAGTGAATGTGAGTGTGTTTTCATCCAAGGAGTGGATGTGCTTGTGTACAAGGACCAGGGTGGCCTGTGAGAGGGAGGCAGAGTGAGTGCATGTGTATGTGTTGGGGTGGGGGGGGGGCACAAGGACACTTGGTCTCTGTCCCCCGAGGCTCTGACTGTATCGCGGGGGCCCCTGAGCTGGGCAGAGCTGGAGTCCTGGCCCAGCTCGAGTCCTCTGGATTCTGCCGCAGAGGGCACACACTCGTGCTGCACAGAAGCTGTAAATTCCAGGAAACTCCCTGCCAGCCCTGCGTGGTGGGGGAGGGAGTGGAGGCTAAGCCACGGCCAGTTCCCTAGCACTTGGAGAGCAGATGTGTCTGCCTCAGGGACAGCAGCAGAAGAAAGTTCAAACTAAAGTGTGTTTGCTCACTATAAAAGAAACGTCTGCAAGGGGGAACCTGGAGTGGGGCTTTGGTGGGGGGAGCGTTCTGCCAGAGGTCCTTACTGGGGGCTCACAAAGGCCATTGTTTCTTGCTGGAGAGGACAGGAAGGGGGCAAAGTTAGAGATCCAGGGTGTGGGAGTGGCTGGGTCATCTTTCTTGCACTTTACAGCCAGCTCCCAAACGCAGTTGCTCTCTGCTCCTGAGAGGCTGGGCCAGAGGAGGTGGGGTCCCTTCTCACTGAAGGGCTGGATTGGAGGGGCCCCGCCCTGGGGGATCCCGGATGACTGGCCACGGGCTTCCTGAAGCCAGTGTGGGGAGAGGAGCAGGTCCTCCGGCTGTGTGGAAGGCCCTGGCGGCCCCCCAGGCCCTTGAGCCGAACCCCCTTTGCGGTTTGATCTGAACCCTCTCCTGCCCCACCCCCTTCCTTCTCTGCACTTCTGGGGCTGGCCTTTTCAGCTCTGGAAGCTGCCCAAGAGCATATCTTTGAAGCACAGCAAAGGTTAGGAAGGAGGAAGACAGAAATGTCCTCTGGGCTGGGGGAGTGGGAGAAAGGAATTCCATGCATGCTCCACGGGAGTCAGGGCGGCAGGCCTGGTGGGGCCGTCGGCTTGGCCTCGGAGGTGCCCTGCATGTCCTGCTACCCACCTCGAGCCGCCTGGCCCTGGGCACAGTGAGCCCTCTTCCCTGGCCCGTGGGCAGGGAGCAGGGAGCCGGGAGCCGTGGCCCTTGTTTACGGGGCTTGTTTCAACCTTGGCTCACAAGGGTAAGAGCCAGGCCCTGCCATCCGCCCCTACAGGATGTGAGACCTCGTAATTGTCTTCAATTACAGAGCAGTGGCGCTCAGCCCTGGCTTCCGACAGGAACCAGAGCCCGAGCCACTTCCACAGGGGACAAGGGAGCAACCCAGCCCCCTCTGCAAGCTTTGGGGCTCCCCGTGGCCTTTGGGGCACTCACACCCCAATGTCCATGGGCCCGGGGGTTCACTCACTAAGCCCACCTTCTTCGTCCTTGATCAGGATGAAACTTCTGTGAGCAGTGAAGATTTTGATATGAACGACTCCACATGGATGTCAGCTGACCCACACCTGGCCTCCAGCCTGAGTCCCAGCCAGGACGAGAGGATGCGGAGCCCGCAGAACCTCCACAGCCAAGAGGACGGTGAGTGTCCCTTGGCTGCCGGGCGGGGAGGGGCTGCACCCCACGACAGGGGCCTAGAAATCCTAGGTGGTGGAAATTGGGCCAGGACCTCTTGGGGTGGCCCAGGCCCAGGCTTACAGCTGCCCACAGTGTTCACAGCATCTCTGTGGGCCCCACTGCTTAGCTTCTGGTTCTGGGGAGACCAAGTCATTCCTCTCAAAGATACATGGATGGGGCCATGGATGGGGCTCTGGGACTGGCAGCCTGACCAACGTCACGCTGGTTAGTTTGCCCTGATGCTCACGAGCGGGTGTGACACGGATTTCGAAGTAACCATGATTCAGGTCTTGGGAAGGTTACGAGTGCCTGACCTGGAGCTGTTCCGCTGCCCACAGTGAAAACAAGAGCTGAGCTTCTGCAGCTCAGACGTGAGGGTGGCACAGGGTCACTGCCTGTCACCTGGTGAGCAGCAGGCGGTGTGTTTGTCCATGTGTGTGCGCCCCTGAGGCTTGGCCCCTCGGCTGAGGAAGGGCCCGGGCTCTTGCCTACGCAGCTCCCACCGCCCCCCCAGGGCTGCCTGGCAGCCTCCTCCAGCCCTCGTGGGAACAGGCGTCCTTCTTAGGCGGGAGAGTTGGTTGGGGTCAGAAGTCAGATGCCAGAGATCTAGGCAGAGCTCCTGTGGAGGGCCCCCCAAATGCTGGGCTCTGGGGCTGCAGGGCCTGCCTCAGGTGCAGTGAAGGGCCCTGGCCAGGCTGTTTTCTGGGGGTAGAGGATGAGCCACGCCAGGCCTCAGAGAACTGGGGTGTACAGCCGGCAATTAGGAGGGGTCAAAGGTCTGGGCCTGGAATGTGGGAGGGAGGTGAGGGTTAAAAGGGGTGTAATGTTAACTCTGCGAAATGGGTTAGCCTTAAAGAGTAAATAAGGGGCAGGAGCCTTGCAGTTTGGGTCAAAGTTCATCTCCATGGCAGATTCCGCGTGCACGCCTCCTTCGCAGCCCTGAATCCAGCTTTGTCTGGGAGGAGACCCAGCCTCGAGGCAGCTGGGGTGGCTGGGCCAGGGGCTGGGGAGCCCAGGGGGTGGCTCTTCAAGGAGTGGGGTGTGAGGCTGCTGGGAAAGAAAAGGCTTTTGTGTCTTGCTGCCTCGTGAGGTCGGCCGGACCCCCTTGTGCTGCGAGCCTCCCAGACCCGTACTGCTTTCTAGCGTTCCCACGGGGTGGGGGCGGCCACAGGCTGCTGGGGGCTCTAGGGCTGGGAAGTGCCCAGCAGCTGACCTTCCTCCTCATCCGAGCCTTCGAGGGCCACACCCAAGGGCTACATCAAGGGCCAGGCCAGCGAAGCCCAGCCTAGGGTGTTGATTATACCTTCCCGAGTAGGATCCAGAGCACGTTTTAAAAACCCAGAGTTGCAGGACTGCATGGGGGCCGTATCCCCCGACTCCTTCTCAGAAAAGGCTGGTTATTATTGCTCCCAGCCACCCTTTGGGGCGGGGTGGGGGTGGGTGGGGGGGAATCTGACCTCTGCCAGAGGCACTTCCCGGGGAGATGAGGTGATCTGGAGGGCCTTCAGGGTCAGTCAGGTAGCAGAAACAAGTGTTTCTGTGGGGGTCACGGGGCTTCCTCTGCATGGTTTCCCCACCACCTGGAGGTCTGCTGCTGATGAGGATGAAGCTGAGAAGAGCCAAGAGGCTGGTAGGGTGAGTGTGTCCTGCAGCTGGTCCCACAGGAGCCTGGTGGGGAGGTGACTACCCCCTGCCGCCCAGGCCTCTCCTTGTCCTGGGTGCTGGGGCCGAGGCAGGCTGACCTGCTGACAGGACATGGGTGTTTATCAGGGCGGGCAGCCAGAGCTGGAGACAGGGAGGATGGTGTTGACCATGATACCATCAATTTAATTATTTAATCCGAGGCTGTGTCTGGAGGCTGTGGGCTGATGTGCTGGGCAGAGGCCAACCTAGACCCAGGGCAGGGGGTCGCAGGCCTTGAGAACACCCAGCAGGCTGGCCTGGTCTCTGCTGACCCTTCTGGTCCCAGGACTGCTGGTGACGGCCATGTCAGACCAGAGCTGCGGGTTCCCAGAGGGGTGTAGCTGGGCACAGACCCAGCCTGGAATCCTTGTCCAGCCCTCCAGCCCCCAGGTGGCATGCAGCCAGCTCTTTCTCGAGGGTGCTTACCGTGCAAACACCAGCTGAGATCCTTTCCCATCAGTGAGTCAGTGGGAGACCCTCAGAGCTCCCACTCTCACATCCCCTGTCAACAAAGGACTAGTTTGGAGACAGGTTGAGCAGGGGCCCCGCACTCTGTACCCGCCACAACCCTCTACAGACTTCACTCTCTGCTCACGCGCCTTCACCTGGAAGCTTCCCCAGCCAGTCCCACTGACCCCCTAGGGTGGCTCAGTGTGAGGTCCTCCATGGATGGCACATTGGAAACATGATGTCTGAGGCTCTCACTGTGAACTCTCCGGGGCCACGTAGCTGCTGCTCTCTGCTCTGCCCCAGCGCCTGGGTGCCTGGCCCGTCAGGGGAGCCTGCTGAATGCGCGTGGCCTGAATGGATACAAGAACTACTGTTTATTGAGACCTGCCTCCCAGAGCACACCATGCAGAGGGGGTGGAGGTCTGCCCCTTGTTGGGGGCAAGTTGGGCTCTCTGTTGCTAGGGACACCCTCAATTTGAGCACCTGAATCTTTTCTGTTAGCCAGAAAATGTGGGTGCTCCCAAGGCTGTGCAGCCCTGAAGCATCAAGAAGCCAGGCAATTTGCACCTGTTGGTGGATGTGTTTGGGCTGCCTTCCTCCTCCTCTTTCAAGCTTTCACACAGGCGGATGAAGGCAGGGCAGGTCCCAGGCTGAGAGCAGGAGTGAGCCCCCGCCCTAGCTTGTCTCGGAGGTTAACCCGCCCCCATGGAGTGTGCTTGCTCTGAGCCAGGCTTGTGCGGGCCCCGCCCCCCGCGCCTGCAGGCCTCACTTCACAGATCTCTCATGGCTCCTTCCTGGCCTCCCAATCACGCAGCTTGACCCTGGAACCCCACTTGCAAGGCACTGCCACTGCGGGCTGTGCAGTGTGTAAGCACATCGGGCTTGTTCCATCTCACGGGAGGAAACTGCGGATCAGGGAGAGAACTGGGTGATCTGAACAGAGTCAGGAAGGGTGCTTTTCCTCTTTGGCAGGTGTCAAGGCCATGTGTGAGGTTCTGGGAACCAGGTATCAATAAACCGTTGTTCCTCTCATCCCCAGAAGATAGACAGGGGATCCTGGGAACCAGAGGAAGCTCCCCCCCCACACATACACTCCGAGCACCGGCTTCTCAGAAGCCCAGAGCGATCGCTCCTGCCCTGCCTTCTGCTCACACACAGCCACGCCCCCTCCAGAACCACCACTAAGCCCGCTGAGGCTTTGGGCTTTCCTTTGGGTCCAGACAGCACTCCAGTCACATCACAGGTACCTGGAAAAACACTCTGGCCCAAGGGCTGCCTATTGGGGGTGGAGACAGTACGCCCGGGAGAAGCCAACCATTGAGACTGTCCAGAGACACTGCGGGCAGGTGCTGACTTGGGACTGGACAATCCGTTAGTCTGTAACTACGTCCGCCAGTAGATGGTCTGGTGCCCATCTCTTCCCCCCAGATACCGTGAGCATCTTGCGAGCCAGGACCCCAGCCCGGGGCCTGGCCCAGAGCAGGCAGGGGAAGTGCTGTTGAATGCGTGAGTGACTGGAAAGGTGAGCGAGGGCAGGTACACAGGCAGGTGAGCCAGCCCGCCTGCCTGTCACCATCCGACACGCCCCAGGCCAGGGTCCTGACCGGGGCAGGCGGGGCAAGGCCAGGCCCACTGCTTCCATTTCCCCTTGATGTGCTTCACCAGGCCTCTTGCTCTGCCCCTTCCTGAACGGAAAATGTGAGGCCTGGCCTCCAGAAGGGATGCATGGGGGTGGAGAGCGGACATTACTCACCTCCCCGGCAGACAGGAAGCCAGCGCCAGGGGAGAGCCGAGGGTCCTGCCTCTCTTCCTGCGGGCTCACAGGAGCTGCGGGGCAGGAGCTGTTTCCCCCTCTCAGATGAGACCGCGCCTTCAGCGCTGGGCCCCTGGGACCCTCCCTCTCCGGACGCCTGCTGGCCGGGGGATCTGGAGCGTCCCCTCCAGGGCCCATCACCATGTCATGAGGGTTCTGTCCCGTGAATGGTGAGCTCCTGTCAATGTCGTGAGGTGGGTAAGCCGGTCTCCGCCTGCCGGGAGCCTGCAGCCTGGACGGACATGGGACGGACACACAGCGCATAGTGTCCCTGCGCGCTGTAAGCTTTCTGAGGGCCGGAGGGGTATCTCTGTAGCAATGTGTCTTATTTTACCCCTATATTTCACAAACGTTACATTCATAGTAGAAACTTTAGAAAAAATAGAGGAACAAAAAAATGAAAATCAAAAATAACACTGTTTGGGACATACTTTTCTCCGTCCTCTCTCTGTGCAAAACCATAATCTCGTTTTCTTAAAAGACAGGGGAAGGGACCACGTGGTGTTGCGACCACGTTTTCTTTCACAGGACACCGTTTGCCTCTCCTGTCGCCGCAGCAGCATCTGCAGCGTTGATTGGTCAGTCCACTGCCTACAGGCCCCATCCTGAGCCCGCTGTGCGCGTGGCCCCGAGCCGGTGGCAGGCTGCTGACACTGAGCTCGGGCCATGACGGTGACTGTCCCACGGAGGAGGAAGTAATTTTCCCAGATCGCAAGGGTCTTGTTGACTCCAGAGCCAGCACTTGGGCTGCTTGTGGGGGAGGACTTTCAAGCCCCCCTTTTGCATAATTACAGACAGTGCCACTGGGAGCATCCTCAAGGTTAAGGCCGTGCTTGGGCTGGAATCCCAGCCCCTGCCCTGGAGTCGGTGCTCCACAAACTGCTGTTGTGTAAGCAGTAGCAGAGGCGGTGGACGTGATGGGGAAGGCGGGCAGTGCAGGCCTGAGGCACGCCTGGGGGGTGGGGGGAAGATGCCAGATGCCAGAACTGGGGGTTTTTGGGGAGGGGCTTGTCTCCAGAAGCTCCCTAGGAGCCCCAGCTTCAGCCAGGCAAGATGGGACAGGCCGGCCACAGCCAGGCCATCTGGACAGAAGTGAGGCCAGCTCTGTGGGCCTGGGGTCTCGGCTGGCCACGGCTCCCTGCAGGCGGGCCCTGGCCCTGTGCTGTGGGTCTCCTGAGCAGGCCCTGGCCCTTCAGTGTCACCTTAGCAAGTTGTTTGCACTCCGGCCCCGGCTTCCGCCTGTAGCATGGCCTGGGGGACTGTGCCCAGTAATCCTGATGTGTTCTTAGCTGCCCTTTGTGAGGCTTCCTGCCTCATGGATCCTGCTGCCCGTGGGTGTGGCCCTCCACGCTCCAGAAATGCAAACTGGGTGGCAGGGCAGTCACCTGGGGAGCAGGTGTGCGACTTGCTTGCCCAGAGCTCAGTATTTACAAGGGAGCTGCCTCTCCTTTCTTCACTGGCAGGGCGTCTGCTCTCTTCTGGGTGCCTTTCCCTGTCCCCACAAGGTGGGTCTCTGGGGCAAGTGTGCAGGCCTGAGCCATGCTGCCCGGCCACAGGCGCAGATCCTGCATCTGCCCGCTTCTCTCTTTGGGGCCTGGGGCAGATCACTGTCCCTCACTGGAAGGTGGGTGAGGACTGGGCTCAGCACACACCTGGTGCAACGGAGGGCTCAGTGGATAATCCCAGGATCGTCTCCTCTGAGGTGGCCAGGCCAGTGCAAGGGGCTGTGCTGAAGGGCCAGAGGCCAGGGCTCATGGCCACCTGGTGATATTTGCAGGCTGAGGGGCTATAGGTGGGTCAGGGACCTCCCCTGAAAGATCGAGGGGTCCTCCTCCTCACCTCTCCCAGATTCTGTGAACCCTTGCTAGCCCCCTTTGGTGCAGTCCTGTCTTCTCATCCATTCAGGTCTCTCTTGGTCTCCTCTGTCCACTGATCCCTGAGGGGTTCTGATCACAGCTTTCTTTGCAACACACACCAGAACCCTGCGCTCCTGCTTGCGGCCCTCCGGGGTCTTCTTTGAAAAGGGAGTAGGGCTAGGAGGGCCTGCACACTCACAGCTTCTCCTAGTTTCTCCTTGAGTTCCTGCCTCACTCCCCACCCACACATGCCTGTCAGGGGACCCCGAGTGCCCCCAAGATCCTGCTCCTTGAGGTGCAAAGCCCAGGCCTGTCCCAAGCGCCCACACTGCAGGCAGCTGAGCAGGCAGCGGCGAGTTAGTTCTGCTGTCCAAAGAGGAGGGTTCTGGGTGGTCACGGTGCTGGGCACCAAGCATACCACACGAGTGTCCTCGGCCAGGAGCAGGCAGGGGGCCATACTGCTGGTGGGGAAGGCACAGGTGGGAGTTGGGGCCAGGCCACCAGGGCTGAGAGACAGGCACCCACTTTACGCCTGAGCCTTGGCCACTTCTAGTGTTCTCTGCGGATGGTGCCCACCCTACCCCAGGCTCACTTCTGGGGTTAGAGCAGCGCTGGCCTTACCGGGGGCTCTAGCATTCCATGGCACATGCAGCCGACTCCCCGCGGGCCCGACGTTCGTGGCTGGGCATCCCCCTGGTCACCATCGCTTGGGAAGGGGATTGTGGCCCCTTCACTATGGCCGGCTTGGGATGGCTTGTGAGGGACTTTTCCTGCAGTGGGCTTTGAATCGCAGCCTTTCTCCCCAACACCTGGGACCCTCTGCCTCTGGCTGCAGGTCTCACACACCCTCACTAGAGCAAGAGCTGTTGCTCCTATTCAGGGCTCCAAACAGTCACACCGGATGGAGAGGTGGCAGCGTCCTGCCCTCCCCTCCCCCAAGCCCTTCCGGGGATTGGCCATGGGCCACTCTGGCCTTCCCGGGTCACAGGAAAGTGTCCATCATCAGCTGGGCTGCAGGCGGCCCAGACAATGCTAGGCTGTCCTGGCCTCCTGCCTCTGCAGGGCAAGAGAGGCTGGGAGACAGCGCCGAGAGGCCCCTTTATCCCAGGAGCAGGCCCGGCCCACACAGCCCTGGCCTTGTGCAGGCTTCTAGGGCCTTCGGCCCCTTCAGGACCCCAGATGCCTGCTGAGGACATTAGTGAAGGGCAAGCTCCAGGGCCCCAGAGGTGAGGGAGACCCACCCGGGAGGTTCATCCGGGCCACCAGGGATGTCAGCTCTGCCCCTCCCTGTGCCCCTCAGCCCAGAGCACATGCAGACCCCACCTGCCCAGGGACCCTTTGTGGAGAAGGTCCTGCTGTGCGGAGGCTGGGGGAGGGGTGCTGGGAGAGGCATTGCCACCCTGAGCCTGTCCAAGGGCAACTTTCCCGAGAACCAGGAAGTGACCGGGGCCACATTGTCGTCATCACTGAGTGAAGGACTAGGATGCACCGAACCCAGACTGGCTTCCGGGAGGGCTGGTGGTGGGCCTGCGGGGGGCCTCCACCCCACACCCACACACCGGTTCTGGGGCAGGGCTGTGCCCTGTGAATCACTCCCACGTGGCTGCCGAAGTGGTTTTGTGTGCTCTCGGAGCGCACAGCTTGCTTTGGCAGGGAGGGCGCAGTGGGCATTTTGGCTGGAGTGCTGTACATTGGATGGGCATGGCTTTCTCGCTGCCTGCGCCTGGCCTAGAGGGTGGGGCCCGGGGGATGTTGGCCTGGGAGGGCACGGACCCCGGCAGGCAGCGGGACTGGGCGTGGTTCCCTCTGGGCGCTGTTGGCCAGTGTGTATGTGGAGAGGGGCAGCGACCAGTGGGGGGCTGTCCCCTAGTACAGATGGGCAAACCGAGGGCTGGAGAAGAAAGCAGCAGGGGCGAATCAGGCAGCAGGGGCCCGTCTGGGCTCTGCTGCTCACTCTGTGTGACAGCATGTGACAGCCAATGACTTCTCTCTGGGAGCCTCTGGCTCCTCCCTGATACCTGCTGTGGGGGTGGTTGTGCAGGTCGCATGTGACGAGTGAGCTGGGCACCTACGTGCACTTGGTGTCCACCCCA
>PVKE010036765.1:0-16231 GCA_004027555.1 Craseonycteris thonglongyai | reverse complement strand
TGCGAGGCGGGCAGGGTTGTAAGTTGCTGGTATCTGTTTGTCATTAAGAATTGTTTTTCTTTCCTCCTAAGACCTAAATGTCTCTTAATTATAGGTCAACTGATTCTGTAACTGGAAAGCTGAGCAGCAGATTAAGTAGAGCCTGCTGTTACTGTAATGAGGAATGATTAGGATCTGAGAGAGTTTTCTCCCTTGCGTGGAAAAAAGCACCAATTAGTATTAATGAATCACTGCTTGTGTGAGGCAGCCAGGTTTCTAGTGTTCTCAAAACATGGGAATGACTTAATTTTGGCCAAGATGTTTTGTTTCCTTCTTGTTATTATTATTTTATTTGTATTATTTTTAATGAAATCTTGGTGTATAAAAAGTATCTGAAGTTTTTAGGGATACTCTTTGGAAATGATGGTTAAGAGTAGGTTTAGATCTCTCATATTCAATACAAGTGTACTGAGGCTGAAAACTAAGAGGGTTTTTGTTGTTTTTTGGTTATATATCTGAAATAATATAGATACTTTTATTTTGCTAGCTTGGTCAAAGGTAAAATTTGTCTTAATTGAAACAGAGGAAGGTACTGTTTGTCTAGGAGTGTGAAATAGTCAAGATGGTTCATTTGTGCTGGGTGGTATAAATTTATAAGCCTTTTCAAAGGTCATTTAGCATATTTGTCAAAAAATTTACATGTTTATACTCTTTATGCAATAAAAACTCATTTTTTAGAAATACATCTCAGGAAATAATTATAAACACACAAAGATTCATAGATGGGCACAACCTAAACTAAAATTAGAGATACCTGTTAACAGAGGTGGGATTTTTTTTTTTTCTGTCTTGTTCATTGTGATATTGCAGGTCCCAAGAAAAGTGCCTGTTACATAATAGATGCTCAATAAATATGTGACGGATAACTGAAGAAACCTACACAATCAATAAAAGCCTTTGGCTCTGAAAATATTTAAGAGAGATTAAAAAAGTAAGCTAAAAGTCAAGAGAAATTGTATGTACAGTAGAACGATCCTAAGAATATTTTAAAGGGAATATATTTTGAATGGCCTACAAGCTTCTATACACCAGTAAGCATTTTGGAAGGGTACAGAAAACAGGGATCAATTCAACATGAGAAGCTTTACAAGAATACAAAGGAAAAGAGATGAAAATCATGCAGGAAAATATGAAAGACGGGAAATCCAGAGAACAGGAATCTAATGTAGGGATAATGGGTTTTCCAGGACAAGAAATAAAAAATAATTGGAACATAAGAAATAAAAGACAATTAAATAAAATTTGTGGAGCTAAAAAATATTTAGTTACGAATTTCAAAAGCCTCAATACATTCTTGGCAGCATTAATAAAGAAAAAATAATTTGCATGTTACTTGTGTAAAAATATAAGATAGCACAAAGAAACAAAAAAATCAGTTTGGCTCTTCATTTCCTGCCGTAATTTCTATTTTTGAGGGGAAATTTTGTATGGAACCTTGTTATTCACAACCAATTAGTCTTTCACACATGAAAGCAGTAGAAAACCATCATCAGCTAGACAAGGGTTCAGAAAATAAATTGCTCATGAACATTTTGACAATTTTTCTAAAGATACAGTTCCTCGTAGCTATGCTATACATGAAAATGAATGCTCAGAACAGGGACAGTAACATTACAAAAAGTCTGACAGATCCACCAACATACCTGTTACTGGCCATGTCATGCCATCATCACAGGAGTTGTATTAACAGTTTGTACCTCATCATCATCATAAATGGTTGACCTGACGACAGAAAAGGATCTGTAAGAATGTGTGCAGTGGGGATGCGCCCAGATAAAGATTAAACTAGAACAACTTTGCTGCATGTCCTTTGACTTATTATGAACCTAAACACCTGATTTGGCACATTTATTCTTGGTGTGACAGGAACCTCTCTCAGATAGAAAGTATCTTCAAACTAATAGTTTCACCTACATAATATTATTAACTATTTTAATGCTGTGACAGAGACGGTTTTGCTCACCAAATCCACCTTATTTCATTCTTTTGTTTGACTCATCAGCTAGACTAGTCTCCAGGCTCCTGGCATTAGATAGGGCCCCACGAGTGGGTCCTAGCTAGAGAATATGAGCAGGACTGACACACAGCAGTGCTATGTCCAGTCCTTATAAAACACGCAGTCTTTGCTTTTTTTGCTCACTCACTGGATGAATGGAGAGGACTCTAAGAGTATAGAAGGCAGAGCCTCTTGATGTCTGGAGACTTTGTTCCTAAATGACTGTATGAAACACAGTCCTTCATTAAGCTGTTCGTGAGGTAAGCCACTGAAATTTGGGGATCATTTGTTAAAGCTATCTTATCCTTATAAATACAAATACACAAACCAATAGAAGTGAGATATCAAACTGTCATCTTGGTTGTATTTTATTATTATTATTTTTTACAGTTTTCTTCTTTCTTATTGTTGTTTATTTTTATTACTGGTATAATTTAAATGAAAACTTCTTGGGTCTTACATATAGTAATAAGTTATATTGATCTTCTAATATCTCAAATGTTCTAAGTTTGAGCTACTTATCATAAGTTTTCTCCATTTTCCAGGGCTCTAATCACATGTAAGAAGGGTCTAGTAGTTGACATTAATTTATCTTGTAACTCTCCATATGGAAAATTTATATTTTCTGGATCTAGATTTCAAAACAATAGATTCCAGTCTTCCAAATGATGCCAAGCCTTACGTCATAAGTACATGTAATACCAAATGTTGTGTGTTGTCTTTGGGAAAACACAGTTGTGGTTGGAGATGTGCTAGGAAATAAAACAAGGTTTCTACTGTCAGCACAACAACTGATGGGGAGACAGACAAGGGCAAATAAGCAAACACATAACATGGTCCCAGGGAATAATAACTTCCATAGGAAAATATAAAATAGAGTTAAGGAGGGAAGGACTCATTGGGTGAGACAAGGGGTTTATTTCAGACAGAAGACATTACAGAAACAAAGGAGTATGTCCTGTGGATTCTGGTGGAAGAATGGCCACAGGAAGAAAGGTATAGCCATGTAAAGTCTTTGAGGCAGAAAGGAGTTTAGAATGTTCAAAGATTTGGATAAGTTTCATCATAATTTTTAAAAAACAATAGAAGGAGAGGATATCAGAGACAGTGACTTAGGGGCCTTACCAAAGAGTTTGGACTTTATACTTACATGACAGTTTCTTTGTACATAAAAGTTTATTCGATGGTCAAAAGTATTAGTATATTTGTTTCAAATGAAGAGAACAAGATTAGGAGAGTTTAATGTACCCCAAAGTATAAAATAATAAGAAAGGTGGAGGAAATCTGCTGTGAATCAGTGATATCCAAGTTCTTCACTTTTATCACTACAGTATTCTTGGGATTTGGGGAATTCTCTATAAAAACTTCAAAGTTTTACAATTTTGTCTGAGTACTGTTCTAAAAAAATTACTATATCGTGGATTATTTGACCTCTTGAATTCAGCGCTATATTTGCATTTATGTTCAGTACTATCCTGTCACTCAAGCCAGGCTGGGCTACTTTATTCTGGAGCTAATGGAAGTGGGGGAATGAATGACAGCCATCAATAAAATGGTGGTCACTAACAAACAAAGGCTAAGTGATGTTAAGGTAACCTGTAGGAATGCACTTTTTTAGTACTTCAAGCTGACAAAGTATGGGGAGAACCGAATCATCCCAAGGTAGCCACGGTCTTCCACGAATGCTTAGGAGAATGTTACCTGTGCCGTGGAATTTTATTTTAGCAAAGCAATCCCACTAGCATTTTAAGTAACTGTTCGAGTTATTTTGTCCTGATATTTTGCTTATATAAGTTTGTTTTGATTTTGTAACAATATGGTGCTCTAGCACTAGTAATGTATACATACATTGTGTTTGTATATAAGGAAGCACTTGATAAAAATAATTAAGTTCTAAACGGGTTCTACAGAAATTGTTTCCTTTAAAAAGACATTCATGTTTCTCCAATTTAAGAAACATTGATTTAAAATGTGCATCATAGAGAGAGGAGAGAAATGTTAATAGTCTTTGGTAGCTTTGTGAGCATCGAGACTGTATCTCCAACATTTATAAAATTAGCTTATTCTAGATGACTTACTCTAACTTACCTATAAGGGTGTCCACTGCAGGACTCATTATAATGGTAACTATTAAAAACAATGTAAACTTTTATCATTACAAGATCAAATAAAGAAGGGACATTATAACATTAAATATGTTTTTCACTTCTGAATGATATTATAGCTACATGTTTATTGACTTATGAACATGTTTACCATATATTGTTAAGTGAAAAGACTAAACAACAAAAATGTATACTTTAATTATTTTTTTGTGAAAATATGTGTTTGTGTATCTGATATCTATGTGAACATCTATGCATGTGAAAATGCCTCAGAAAACACAAACCATGGGATTTAGAATGATCTTCTGTGGGCTACAGGATTATGAGATTTTATCTTTTCTTCTTTTGGTTTACCTATATTTTCTAACTCTCCCATACTAATCTGGAACTGCTATTGCAATTACAAATAATTTAATTTTAAAAATATAGTTTGAATGTTCTAAAAAATAATTCAAAATAACCATATCAGTTTGGAAAGAGACACAAAGAACTTTCATCAGATTACATGTGGAAGATTAAAGAGTGGGTGAAGCAAGAGATGGTTTACAGATTTTGATAATGCTTTGAGAAATATAAAATAACACCAGAAATATTCGCTGGAAATAAAAGGATGGGCATCACAAAACCACACCTGGGAATAACTTACTTAAACACTAAAATGTGGATCGTTTTCTACAGCTCTGGGATGTAATTTTCCTCTTTTATCTTTCCTAAATGAAAATAACAGGAACTACCAGAGTCAGGATGCAATTTTCTACCAAGACTCAAGGCATTCTTTTTTGAAAGATTCTAACAATTGTTTACTGATAACTCATGGTTATAAGAAGAAAAATCCTAATAATTTATATATTTCAACATTTTGAGAAATAAATTGGCACACACACACACACATATATATGTATATGTGTGTGTATATATATATATATATATATAGTAATGCTTAAAACAATTATCCATTTTCTGTAATTATTCCTGTAAAAATGTATAAAGAATAGAAATTTCAACATATCAACCATAGCAACCATTTTTTGCCACCTAGAGAAAATTACTATTAACATTTTAATGATTTTTCCATCATTTCTTTCTTATCTACATTTAAAAAATATTTGAACATGGTAAACCTACTGTTTTACGAACCAGTTTTCATTTAAAACATGCTCAGGTTTTTTCTATATCAAAAAAGTTAGAAAACAAAAATGTTTTTTCCTAGTAATCTTTTATTAAATAATTTTTAGGCTTTTGTGTAGTATTTTAGTTTAAAATTTTACTATTACAAACAATACTGAAAGGATTATGTTTGTACATGGAACTTTGAGCATCTCTTTGTTTCCTTGGGATAAATTCCAGAATTAGGGTTACTTGACCAATAAAGATATTTACACATATTTTCTCCTTTGTTTTCCTTCTGGAAGACTGTATTTGCTAATCCACTCATCCTTGTTGAGTACGTCAAAATTTTTCTAGTCCATGCTAACTAAGTATTATACCTTGAAGGAAGAGACTGGAGATTCTACTTTGGTTTTTACCTTTATACTTGGTATTCAGACCTGAAGAGAAAATTGAACAGTTATAATAATTAGAAATTCTTACAGAGTTTCATCACCAATCAGAAAGAAGGACTGAAACATTACAAAGGAAGAATCTTCCCACCTGTGTCTTGCAGATGCCAGAAATTAGGTTACCAGAGCTGACAACTCCATCACCATACAGTTTCTGAAGACAATGGAAGACAAAGCACAGAACTTCTATCCTTTTGCATTTGACAGAGTCATTTTCTATAGTACAGTAAACATCCCAGGATATGCTCTTGAACTAAGTCAGAAATAAAGACCCCCAAGGCCTGGAAACCATTTAATTGCTATTCAAGCATTTCTGGAAGTGCTTGGAGACTCACAGGGAGGAAAATTTTCTTTTGCACAAGATGAGGGAATTGCTAGTAATGGACTGTAGGAAGCATTCTCCAAGATCAGAATTGGCTTGGGATGCCGGAAATAAAATGTGTAATGTGTCAGGTCAACCTTCATGTGAAATTATGAATTTTAAAATTCCCTTATAAGAAGCAGAAATTATTTTATATTTGTTTCTTTGCTTATTTTTAATGCTGAGCAAGAGAGAAATTGCTCCATTTTCTGACCCTGGCCCCAACCTCCCCTCTGGGATGTTCTAAAGAGAAGCCCTACTTAATAAACATTGCACTGAACTATACCTTATACGTCCATTGTATCTGAAAAAGTTTGGATTACAGCCTTACTAGCCCAAGTCCACACCTCAGGGTTAGGTGACAACTCTATAGCTATACTTAAATGTGTGTGTGCCCTATTCTACAGCTATACTTACAGCCTTCAAGTGCTTTTGACTATTGAATGCCAGTGGCTGTAAAGTTTTCCCCAGGGACCTAGAATAGAGTTCCATGGGGCTGGGTCTGTCCTTCTTATCCACTCTTCTATCTGCTGCATAGAAATGCTGTTGAACTGGCAGTGTGTGAGTGGCTGCTTTCTCTTAATCTTACCATCAAAGGCAATCCATTCTGGTTTTTAACCTTTGCCAATTTGATAACCAAAAAATGAAACTCATTGTCTGATGCTGGTAAAGTTGAACATAAACTCGTATGTTTATTTTTCTTTTGTAATTTGCCTCTTTGTGTCCATTGCCTATTTTTTAAATTAAGTACTCCTCTTTTTCCTGTTGATAGAAAAGGACATTTTTAAAAAACGAATTAAGGATGGTAACCCTTTGTCTGCCATATATTTTGCAAATATTGCATCATCAGGGTATTATTATTAGTGCTTCTAATTTGGAGAATTTTAACATTTTTTTTCAGAGCTATAAATTTTTTCTTCATGGTTTTTGCTTTATGCTTAGGAAGCCCTTGTCTACTACACATCAGTTTGTTTGTTGTTTTTTTTTTTCTTTTGGCAGGCTAATTTTTTTATTAATTGTTAAATTTATTGGGGTGACATTGGTTGGTAACAATTACATAGTTTCTAGGCATACGATTCTACATTACATTGTCTTTGCATTGCATTTTGTGCTCACCTCCCAGAATCAGCTCTCCCTCCATCACCATATATTTGATGCCCCCGCCCCCTCCTCTCCCCTTCCTCGCACAATTCCCTTACTCTCCCACCCATCTCCCGCCTTCCCCTCAGGTAACCACTAAACTATTGACTGTGTCTATGAATTTTTGTTTCCTTGTTACTTTCAGTTTTATATTCCACCTATGAGGGAGGTCAGTCAAAGGTTAATTTTTAAAGTTAGCCCAACTTACTGCATTCAGCAAAACATAGTTTCATGAACTTAAATTTTTTTGACTCAATTTTATTTGTACAGTTGAATTTCTATATTTTCAAGTTTGCTGATCTGTAAATGTCATGATGGCAAACACTCCATTCTGAAATTTCTCTTTATTGGCACCAAATTCTCAAGAGAAACTGTGATTCTTATGACCACTTTTGGGTGTTCTGACATAGAAGGCTGATATTTAGAACGAGTCAAATCATCATGAGAAAACAAGCTGTGTCATTTAGGTCCTCCTCTTCTCCACATGCATAATTAAAAAAAACACAAAAAACAAGTTTCTGATTATTATAGTGTAACTTTCGTTTAATTTTGCCTGTGTCAAAAATTTTTTTAATATCCTTTTATACTGGGAAACTGAGTCTCTATTTGTTTAATTTTTAATTGTTATTCTATGAACTAGTCACACTAAAAAGTACAAAACAGAAGGCAATAGACTGTTTATGTACTTGCTCTCTAAGGGACATGCATGGAGCAATGTGGTTGCACAGTATCTGTGGAGATCGTCTTCCTAAGACTGGCAGAAAATACCCAGCTAACCCGAGACAGGGTCTGGCTATGGAGTTCCCTTAATTCAGGATGAATGGCCTTGATGCCTGGTTCCTGGTTCCTACCACATATATTTTACTTGTGATTGGCATAGACTTTGTTTTTCAGGACCATATTGTTTAAAAACCCTTGGTATGTCTTCATGGAAACAAGATACTCTGCATCCCTTTCACTTTCCTCTTCCTTATCGTAAGACATGTGGATTGGGGCAGAGGGGACGTGGAGTTGGTGGGCCTGACACAAAGGAGACCGGTGAAGCACAGGCCACCTGAGCCCAGGGGGTGGGGGTGGGGGCTGTCAGGGGAATGCCCTGAACATTTGACAGACTCAGTGAGCAGCCAGCTAAAGAGTTTTCTTGCTTGATTATGGTAGGACCTAGTGGGGCTGTGTGTGTGCCAAGATGCAAGCCATGCCTGTGCCTCTGACCAAACAGCCTGTCCTGTGGGCCTCAGTTTTGGTCTTAGCCTGCTTTTGCGTACTGACATCTTTCTGGGTGTCTCTGGATGCTCTGAGGCAGTGCATGGTTCTTTGACACTGGGTGAACGTGGCCTGTTGGTCAGCAGGTGTGGTTAGCTCTGTTCCCTACCCATCAGTAAAGATGAATCATCCCCATTCAAGGTTGAAGGGACCATTTCAAACGTTTAGTTATCTTGACCATATTCCATAAAAGAAACTTATATATCCAAGGCATTTATTACAAAATCACTAAGATTGTCACATGTTCTGTACTTTACTCTTGTTCTTAGGTTGGTCACTCTTTGAGAGGGCTTACATCAGATCCATTGACAGACAGGTATTGTGTTTGAATATCTATGCTAGTTTAGACATTCACACAGAAATAAAGACCAGACGATGGCTCATTGGGAAGAACATAGAACCAGGTATCAGAGGAAATTTGCTCTGAATCTGACTGAGTCCCCAATGAACCTTGAGAAAGACCTAGTTCTCTGTTGCAGTTGCTTCACGTATCAAAGGATAAAAAGAACTCGTACTTTACCTACTTCAGATGTTTGTCTTGAGAATCTTAAATGTAAAAGTACTTTTGCAAACTCTAAAGCCCTCCTGAAACGCATGGTTTTCTTATTCGGAGGCTCTGCTATATCCCTACCTGAGGGAGCCTTCTACCAGTATCTCCGCATCCCCACCTGTTGTGGGCACTTCTGCTGCTCTGTGTAGAGAAACGCATTTTATGGCAGCACTGATACAGGCCTGGATCATGGGGTCACTGCTGTGTTTCCATTACAAACACACAGGCTTCAGGCTCCAGCCCTCTGCACATGCTGAACTTCATCCGAGTCCCATGTGTTGAGAGCCTTCTGGAAGACACCCAACAATTACAGCCAAGTGCACCATCCAGGCTTGGCCTGAGTGCAGTTTCAGCCTGAACTTTCTGGAGATTGTTATGGGGTCCCATCCTGCAGTCTTTCAGCATGAGAAACTCTCCTGGGCCTGGAAGGTTTGGAAATTTTTCAAGATTGAGGAATGCCACCTTGAGGATTGAACGTCAGTGGGAGCCCTTTAACCAAAATGGAACGTAAACCTTTTTCCATGTGCCTGCTGCTTTTATGTGTCTGTGCGGCCTCCTACTTGAAATAAGTAAGCAAAGGATATAGTTCTAAGTACAGTGGCTTCCACACTCCTAGACCTCATTTTTCCTTTGCCCTTCCCCCACCCCCAGGTTGATGGTAGTCAAGGAAATGGATTCAAATGGACTTTGCAGAGATAGTAAAACCCAAGCCAACTCATCCTCTTTAGCCGTAAGTACAGTATAAATAATTGCTAAATAAAGATGATAGGACCCCAAGTCTATTATTGATTGTTTGAGCTTCTTCTTAGGGTCAGCCAACCACAGCTGCAAATATGTTCTAGCACCTAGAAAGTGCCCTTGACCATGTACACAATGTTCTGCCAAAGCAAGGTGTCAGCCTTCACGTAGAATGAAGAGTACGATGAGTGCTCTAATCTACAAGTCAGGTTTCCATGAACCTGTCTTGTTTGTCATGTTGTCTAATGTCTCTATGTAGTGACATTATCTGAGAGTGCAGGGTAGACACACAGATCCAGAGAAAGGCTGGGGATGAACATGAAGTCAGTGATAGTCACTGGGCATTCTTTTGTGACACCTGTTCTGGCACTACACTGACCACGTGGAGAGGCCAACACCGGGGCCCCTGGGCATCTTCTGCATTGCGGGACCCTTCAGTCATCTTCCCCAAATGCTTCCTGGGTCTAGTAAAGTGGCTCTGCATGTCACTGGCAGTCTTCATTTTTTCATTTTTCTATAAAAGCAAGTTCTTCTTCAAAAAAAGCAACGAGCTAATAATGTCCATAGGAAAATGAAGCAATTACATTTAAACATAATCCTCAAAGAAGTGCATGGCTTTTGAATTGGGGGGCTCACCCAGAGACCCTCTATTCAGACAGAAGTGAGTATGTAACTTCACTCCATAGGCCAAAATTTGGTAAAAATTTCGACACAGGACAAGGGCCAGGTAGTAACTAGTTTTGGCTTTGTGGCCCACGAGGATAGGGTGCTGTAAATGCTCACCTATCCACAGTAACACAGAAACATTGTCAACAAAACAAATAAATGGCTGTGGCTCTGTCCCAATAAAACTTTATGAACAAAAATAGACAGTGGGCCAGATTTAAACCCCAAGCTATAATTTATTAATTTTTGTTATAGCTTATTATGCCCTGTAGTACTGGTGTGGATAATATAAAACTTGGCAGACAGTAACTAGTGCCTATTATGTGCTGCTGTAGATAGAAAAATGAGTTAAAGCTCGGTTTTCTGCATCTCCATTTCCCTTTTCTGGCATCCAGCTGGGTGGGGTCAGGTTCTCTCTCTGTTAGTGTGTCTCCCCAGCGCCCTTGCCTTTCATCACATCTCCAGGGCCCTCTTCCCACATTCCCATCTACCCACTGTGACTTGTTCATCCCTGGAACAGACAACAGATTCATATTTAACTCTTAACTTATACTGTGTGAGATACTCTCACGTGACTTCTCTTTAATCATGAGAACAATCCAGGGACATAAACCTTGTTACTCCTAGTTTACTGATGAGACAACATAGGTTCAGAGAAGTTCAGTCATGTCTCCCAGGACTTCTACCCTAATTGGGGGCAGTGCTACAGGGTCCAACCCAGACCACAAGAACATTGCCACATATGTCTCCCATGTCAGGTCAGATTTTCTTTGAGCATCAATAGTTTATTTTGAATCAGAGGAGAGAAGATAGGAAACATCTTGACTCCAAATAAGGGAGCTGAGAGGAGGATGCCTGGGGGTCCAGGTCACTGTTAGGGTGGGTTTTGGTTTTGTTTTGTTTTATTTTGCTTTGTTTTAACATTAATGTTGTGGCTCTGTGCTGGAAAGCACATGCATTCTTCATTCTTTTTTCATTACTTGAGAATTGTTGCAACCATTATGCAAAACAAGCAAAGGGAAAACTTTGCAAAAAAAAAAAAAACCAAACCAAAACCCAAAATGTCCCTTGGCAGGCAGTGCCCAGTGGAGGTCTCACGGGAGAACAATATGCATTTGGTAAATCTCCTTAAGAGACAATTTATGGTTCCAAGAAAACAAAACAGGAAATTGAATTAAAAGGAGAAACATACTTAAATAGGGCTCAAGTAGATGACATAGCCAACTGAAGTCTAACAATTGCAACTTAGAGGCAGGCATGGTCAGCTGCAAGGATTTTCTGGCATCAGTTGGTCGTGACCATAAGTGAAGAGAAATGTTTTATTATTTGGTTGGCAATGCATCACAACTTTGCAATAGATGAGAAGTAATTTCTTACATTAGAAATTTGGCCTTATATTATAAGGCTCCTGGAATGTCTTTACTGAAAACACTTAACTATGACCTTCCTCCTGACATCATGAATTTTAGTGCCTGTCTCTGGGTTGGCAGAGCTTTACCCTGGAATGAATTTAGGGGATGTCAAGTGGGTGTTCTTTCTTCCTATCGTCCCTTGTTCAGTACCTCTTGGGAAGTAAGGATTAAAAAACATCCATTACAAGAAAGCTGAGTTTATATGTGAAAGAAAGAAAATTTGGAGTCATCTGCTACCATCATAGTAAAACACACACACACAACACACACACACACACACACACACACACATTTTTTTTTATGTTGTGTCCTTAAAAAGAATGTTTCAAGAAAAGAAAGTTGATTCCTAATTCAAATCAATATACTATATCTGCCATCTTCTTCCAGTAATTTTTATTTGGTTTTTCAAGATCCTTAAAGAGAAGAAAAAGGAGAGAGACTATGGACACTTGAGTAAGTTTAAATTCTGGATCTTTACTCAAATATTTCTGAAGGAGAGTTCTTTCTCTTCATTAGTTAAGATATATTAGTGTTATATATGAAAATGAAGATTTTTATATACTTCGCATTTTCTTTTCTCTATTCCATAATATAACTATGTGAGGTAGATTATAGTATAGCCTCTATTTTATTTTATTTATTTTATTTTATTTTTATTTTTTAAAGGTTTTTTTTTATTGTTTTTGACAGAGAAAGAGAGCGAGAGAGAGAGAGAGAGAGAGAGAGAGAGAGAGATCGATCAGAGACAGAGAGAAGGGGGAGGGCCCAGAACAGTCTCCATAGTTTCACATCATTGATTTTTCCACATAGTTTTATTCCACAGGTGGGCACGGGGCTGCGCAGGGCAGGATCTGGGCTGGGCTCTCACCCTGGTGAGAACTGAACTGGGGGCACTCCCCAGTTCAGCATATGGTTCCGCATAGGCTGGGGCTGGGATTCGATCCTTGGTCCCTGGGGCTGCAAAGTGAGTGCTTAACCCACTGAGCCATCCTGGCTTCCCCAGCCTCTATTTTATATTGAGGATACTGAGATGTATTATAATTATGATTATTATTTATCATCATCATCATCATTATTAATTTTGCAAAGCCAAGGTCATAATCACTATCCTGTCATCATCATCATCATCATCGTCATCATCATCATCAATTTTGCAAAGCCAAGATCATAATCACTATACTAATTTTGTCTCAGATGGGGATTCAAATATCTGTACTGTCACTCAAGTGTGATGACAAGCTAATTGACTTGGTCTCAGCAACAATATTACATGGCTTCCTTGATCCTATTACTATATTTTCATAATGAGGTTGGATTTATAAACAACTCATGTAAAACTCTTGCTCAGCCCATTTTCTGATGACTGACACACATCTCTGAAGTAGGCAGCCAGGTTCACCAGTTCAGTTGAACACAACTAACCATATCACATGGTCTCTGAGTCACTCATCACCCAGGGGGTCTAACTTTCTTCTCTGAGCAAGACTTATGTATATCCCATTCGGTATCGCTAGCACCTGGAGCACGGTATAGAGTTGAAAAATGTCAGCTAAATGAATCAGGAAGGTAACTTTATTCTCATAAAGGTTTAGTGATATGGCAGATTATAGGTAACATGGCTACTCTAATTCTCTGTATAACTCTGTGGTTGGCCACGTGACTCATCTTGACCAACAGAATGCATTGGACATGATGTGTAAATCTGTCTTAGGAGGTCTTGCAGCTTCTGCTCTTGCACGCTTAGGACTTAGCTAACAGCCCAGACGATCCTGCTGGAGACATGTGGCCCAGCTAATGGTGACCACAAATCTCCAGAGATGACAATGGATGACTGCACCTTTGTAAGTGACTCTAAGTGACATAAGCAGAACTTTCCAGCTGAGCCCAGCCCAAATGGCTAACCCACAGAATAATGAAGAAGGAAATGGTCAGTCGTTTAAGTCACAACGTTTTAGAGTAGTTCTTAATATAGCAATAGGTAACTGATACCTATAAGCTTTTGAAAGCTGAATATTTTCAACTATCACACCCTTAAAATGAATAAAACCAGATAATTTAATAAGAAACCAACTAAAAATACCCATTTAAAAAGCTTCTTACAGATGAACATATTCCTACCACATAAGGAAAGTTCTTCAAAGGTAATCAGCATAGATGCTGTTCTTATTTTGTTTCCTTTTTTTAGAGGAGTCAGTGATATGAAACAAAATTTGCTGATCAACCTACAGGCATTTCTTCATGGATTGAGGGCACGTGTTTTATATTGTTTGATAATACATTAGATGAAAAGGAATCTCCTGGTGTTTTCTTTGAAATTTGATTTACAACACTCATAGTTCCATGATAATAAACTTGGATTTGATGAGTGGTCATTGAGGAAGAGTGAAAATTAAATAAAACATTGGGAGAAAGTCCTTCTGCTCATTAGAGTTTGGGGAGCTCAGACCACTGAGGGGTGTGTAGGTGTAAGGAGAGAAGTTGAACTTATTTGAAATGACAGTAACAACACACTGGCCGGGTATAGGAAGAGGCCATGAGCAGTAGCCATGTGCTAGCTAGCTGAGGGTCTAGTCCTTGAGGGAGGAAAAAGGGATTTCTATATTTTAAATGGCTTATTGTTTTTCATAACTAGATTGCTAAAAGCAGCAGAAAATCACTCTTATTATTAAAACTTTGCCAATTTAATATTAAATATAGTGCAATTACCATATCCTTGACAGTGAGAGAAGGACTTCTACACATTGTCTCAATTTCACAACAATTTTGTCATGGATGGAAGGAACATTATCACTATTTTATAGATAAGGAAACTGAAGTTCAGGAGAAGGTTGAGTAGCTGGCCAAGGTCACAGTTACTAAGGGATTGACTGAGGACTCAGGCCCAGGCTGTCTCACTCCAGAGCACTTTCAGTTCACCACAATGCGAAATTGTTATGTTCCTGGAAACTAGAATGTGATGAGAGACCCCAGGAAGAAAAACACCCAGAGAACAGTGTGACACCCCAATCCATTATAGAACGGCAAGACATTTAATTACAAGGTTATTTTGCCCACATCTTTGCCACTGTATCACCTAAATCATTGCAGATGAAAAAGTAACTAGTGATGGACACTTAATTCTCCCCAGTACATTTTTTTTCTTTCAAAATACAAAGGAGGAGGCTATATTGAAAAATCTTTTTATTTCCCAAACTAAAACAATATTATTTTCAGTTAGGATTTGCCATTGTGTAGAAATACTTTTTGTTCATTGTGTAGACCGTAATCAAGATTGAAACAAATTCAAAAATCTGTCCCAGGGCGATTGTTGAAAAGTTCCAACAGATATAAATTCTCTAATAATGAAGTACTACTGTTGGCTGTGTTTTCTACTCCCAATGAATTTGGGAAGACTTTATATCTGAGAAAGCAAATTAAGAAAATAAGCCCCCCTTCTAAACTGTCTCCACTAAGAAAACTCTCCATGTCATACAGATATGCATAATTGTTTTTATAATTCAACGGCAAAGCATAGTTACTCTGTTATGAACCTTTGGAATCCAGAGTCACATAATTATGGAGTTGTTACAGAGGGCAGAAGAAATGAGCTGAAAAACTTTTCTAACCTCTGTTTATGCAAGACCAAACAAAAGTTTGATATCAAATCAGGTTAGGGCTTATAAATGATAGTAAAATTTGAGTAACACCAAGAGTTTTTTACTTCCAAATTTCTTTTTCTTTCTATTGCCCAGCAAGATAGGGAAAGTTTCCAATCCCAAACCAATCAGCTACTAATTGAAGTGTTCCTGCCCCATAATTGGGGTGCTCACACCCTATCCTAAAGCAAATCTCTGTGGGATAGACCATAAGATATACGATCTGTGTTATGAATTACTTGGTTCAGGATGCTGTTCTAAAGTGCTTTTGATATCTACTATCTTTTCTGTTTTAAAAAATTGCTCATTTGATTCAAATACAGACAATAAGGGATAGGGAGAAAGGATTGAATGCAAATGGGGGCAATTTGAAAGCCTCCATTGTCTGATAAAGTCACATTGTATAATTGAAACAAGCCAGATGGATGCTCGTGCTGTGACCACTTCAGGTTATCACAATGAGATCATTACAAAGGGGGCTTTTGGTGCCAGGTGTACCAGACACCTTTTCCTCGGGGCAGCTGGCTGACCCAACTCAATATCCCAGTTATTGTCCCAGCTGGCTTTTCAATCTTTTCTCAAACTCTGTTCCAGTTTGAGTAATCTTTGCTCATTTTGAATCTAACAGTGAATACTTCAATCAGATAGGAAAACATGTTCTGGGAAAATCTTTCTTCCATCCCTTTCTTGTTGGTGGCTTTCGGTAAGATAAGGAGGACAGTAAGCAGTTTGAAAGTGGACTCTGTTCCAAGTTGAGGGAGTGTAGA
>PVKE010036764.1:0-16234 GCA_004027555.1 Craseonycteris thonglongyai | reverse complement strand
CCCTCCCCTCCCCTCCCCTCCTCTCTCCTCCCCTCTCCTTTCCTTTCATTTCCTTTTGTTTTTATATCCTGGGAAACCTTCTGACCATCTGTACTCTAAGTTGGGGGCCCATTTTCCACCCCCCTTTACAGCCTATAGTTTTGCCATAAGTTCAAAATTGGAGACCTAAATGCATCCAGATCCCGGATTTCTAGAAATCCCATAGTTATCTTCTTGTCATTGGAACAACCACCCCTTGACAGCCTCACAGCGATAGAGAAGTCAGTTTTTCTGTCCTTTAGAATCTAAAGTACAAATCTCTTAACCCTTAGTGAAATACTTGGGGTTTTAATTTATAAAACCCAAGTATTTCACTAAGGGTTAAGAGATTTATACTTTATTTTTGTTTTATAATATATTTTTTTATTGTTTTGGGAGGAGCGAGAGAGAAAGAGAGAGAAAAGGGGAGAAGGTGCAGAGCAATCTCCATAGTTGCACATCATTACCTGAAACATAGTTTCATTCCATATGGGTGGATATGGGGCCACACAGGACCTCCCACATGGGAGGCAAGAACCTTTGCTGCCATCCTGGTGGTTACCAGTTGCACTGCAGCTTAGTCCATGGGTTTGCACAGGCCACAGATTGGAATTGAACTTTGGACCTTGTGATTGTGAGGCAAGCACTCAACCAGCTGAGATATCCCAGCATCCCTTGCACTTTCCTTTTAGAAACCTTATATCCTTTATCTGAAAAAAAAATGGGATTGTGTTTTTGTATGTGTGTTTCATTTGTTTTGCTGGCTATTAAAGATATTATTGACATATTAAATTTAAGTTTCTTTATATAATTGGAGCTCTCTTAAATCCATTTCCAGGACATCTCCAAACAAGATTGAACAGTTCTTAATGCCTTGCAACAACACAGTCCAATAGTGTTCTTACTTTTTATTTCCAAATTTTCTCATTTTCAAAGGCAATATTGTTTCTTGAATTCTTAATCTAAAGAAATGCAATAATAATTATAATTATAAATGAAAAAAGAAGCAAAATAAAAGTATTCTTTTGATCCAACAATGCAACTAGAAGTCCCAGATCAGGTGGTCAACAGTGTGTGAGCATTCAGGACCGCTGGGTAGATGATGTGTTTTGCATTTTGAATTACAGCTCTCAAGTCCTGAACAAACTGATATTCTTTCAGATCTGGCTTCCTAACTGGCAGGATGGAACTGTTACAGGATGACCTGCAGGGTCAAATAAGTTAGTATTCTAAGAAGACTGTAACAAGCGCTCTATTTTTACCTTGCTTGTTCCTTCACAGAATATTGCTTTAAGCTCAGAGTTTTTGCATTCAGTTCTAGGTTCTCCTGCACTGAGTGGCACTTTCTGCTTTTCTCAACCTCCTGTCAGCCCAAGTTCCTAGGCTTATGTGCCTCAAAATGCCCTTATAGGATGTTGGTGAGTTGGCTTCCCATTCCTTGCCGAAGAAGGGCCACTTGGAAGGTATAAACGTATTCTGATGGCAGCTTAATGTCCAGACAGCCCAGATAAAAAATAATTTTCAAGGGAAGCTGGGATGGCTCAGTGGGTTGAGTGCTCATCTTGTAGCCCTGGGGTCCGAGAATTGAATCCCAGCCCTGGCCTGTGCAGGCCCATATGTTGAACTGGGGTGCACTCCCAGTTCGGTTCTCACTGGGGCAAGCTCCATGTGGGAGGCCCCCAGCCCAGTTCCTGCCCTGCACAGCCCCATGACCACCTGTGGAATGAAACTACGTAGAAAAACAATGAACAGCATGAAGCCACTGTGCTGGGCCCTCCCCCTTGTCTTTCTGTCTCTTTCTCTCTGTTTCTGTCAAAAAACAATAAAATAAATCTTTAAGTAAAAGTAAATTTCACATTAAATTTAGTGAATAAATCTCTGCCTAATAAAAGAGATTGTACACACTAGCATATGGAGATGTTTTAAATTTGTGTTGCCCATTGGCAGTCTAGATGTTGTAAGAAGAACTTTTCAATAGAGTTTCCAGATACTCTGGAAATAGTCATACTATTTTGAATCATTTTAGTCAATCTAGTGTTAAAAACTAAATAAATAGCTCCAGGATTAATATTTTTAAATCTATTTGTTTCCCAACTGTAGGGTCACCCAAGCTTCCTGGTGGGAAATAAGAATAGAGCCTGTCTTTCCAAGTTTGTCCCTCAGGCACTCTTATTTATCATCAGTTTTAGTCACTTCAGGCCTGAGAAAGGTTTTCTTATTCTCTTCTTGAGGCTGCTTACTCAAACTTGTCATGCTTTTTTTACAGCGGCTTTCTTATTTATAAGGGGCACACTATTTCAGACCCACTGAAGGCTGTCCCTTTTGAGGATTCTTTTCTGGGGACCTTCTTTGGTTCCCTTGGGATTCAGAGGTCTTTCCTTTAGAATGAATGACTGTGTCTAGTCCTCCAGAGAGTGGTTCCACTTTAAGTAAAGCCTGTTGTTTTATTTTCATTGGTTCCTTCTGACCCTGCACTTGATCCCAGCTATTATTTACTTTAAAAACAATTTTTACCAATTGGGATATAGGTACTCCATAAATGTCCTCTACTCTTTGTAGCTTTCCCTGGATGTCCAGAGAATTATAGATGACAAAAATTTAATATATAAATTTAAAATCTTCAAATTTGGGGGGAGATACTCAGAAGGTGGATTGCTGGGTCATATGCTAACTTCTTAATTTTTTGAGGAACCTCTATACTGCCTTCCATAGTGGTTGTACTAATTTGCGTTTATACCAGCAGTGTATGAGGGTTTCTTTTTCTCTACAGCCTCCACAACACTTGTTACTCTTTGTCTTATTGAAACTAGCCATTCTAACAGGTGTGAACAATTCTAACAGGTCTCATTGTGGTTTTGATTTGCATTTCCCTAATACCCAGTAAAGTTGAACAATTTTTCATACATCTGTTGGCCATCTGTATGTCTTCATGGGAGTAGTGTCTATTCAGATCCTCTGACCATTTTTTAACTGTATTTGTTGTTGGTATTGTTGAATTGGGTGAATATTTTTTTTTTGATATACATTTTTTTTGATATATCAGTCACTTATCAGAGATGTTGTTTGCAAGTATTTTCTCCCATTTGGTTGATTGACTCTCTGCTTCATTGATGTTATTTATTAAGGTTTTTTTTTACTATGCAGAAACTTTTTATTTTGATATAGTCTCATTTATTAATTTTGCTTTTACTTTCCTTGTCTTTGAGGTCAAGTTGTCCTCTCTGAAGCCCCCAAAATGAAAAACCTTAGTTCACAAAAATATAAAGATGTCAACATTCATCACAGCAATGTACACAGTGACTAAACCATGAAGATAACCAAAGTGTCCTTTGATAAATGACTGGATAAAGAAATTGTGGTAAATATACACAATGGAATATTATTCACAGTTAAGAAAATGTAAAATATTGCCATTTTCAACAACATGGATGAACCTTGAAATCATTATGCTAAGCAAAAGAAGCCAGACAGAAAAAAATCAAGAACCATATGACTTCACTCATACACAGAATATAAAACTGAAGCAACAATGAAACAAAAAATTCATGGACACAGTTAATAGTTTAGTGGCTACCTTAGAACAAGGAAGGAGAGGAAGAGGATGGGGACATCAAATATATGGTGATGAAAAGACAACTTACTCTGGGTGGTGAAAACATAATGCAATGCATAGATGATGTAAAGTAGAATTGCACACTTAGAACCTACATAATTTTTACTAATCAATGTTGTCCCAATTAATTTTTCAATAAAAATTAATTTAAAAAATAATAAATAATAAAAGCCAAAACCTTCAGGATATTCAAGAACTAGTTCTATATATTGGTGTTTGGTCTCATAGATCCTTTTTAAAAATTCAGAAGGGTGTTATTTGTGGTCTTTGATATGGCTCTTGGACCTTATTAAAACTCCACTGCTTTGGTACTTCTTTCTTTAATTTTATTAAAATGCAGTCTCTATCATGTTTAATCCCAGTTCTTCCTCCCTCATTCACATCCCAGATGTGACCCTCAGTGGGCACTGCAATGCCTGTGAAGCAATCACTGAGATTTCAAAGTGAAGCCAGTTGGCGTCTTCTTTAGTCTTTTATAGCCTTACTCTCCTTTTTTTTGCAGTCAACATAGTATTCAACAATCTTTGAACATCTGTTCGATTTAGGTTATGAATGGCAAAGATAAAAGAGACTATATTTTCCATCCTTTTTGAATCATGTTCGTAAGTGGACATATTGTTCTTCCAGTTACATAAAGCATAAATAAAGAAAAAAAGAGAAATGTACTCATAACTTTCCTGCTGGCTATTCTGTAGCATTTACTCCTTTTATCATCAATTGTCTCCAGGGCTCTCTGGCTGAACTGTGTGCTTGGTCAGACAGAAGAGAGGGAAACAGCCTCCATCTGCACTTGTCCCTTTTCCTTTCTGTCCCAGCTAAACAAGGAGAGGCTTCTGCCTGTCCCCGCTTCTGCATTCTGTCTGCCATGTGCTGGCAGAGGGGTATGGGAGCTTCATTTGATACATCAGATCCTCATCTCTCAACTCCTGAGAAGAAGGCCCCAGTCTTATTTCTTCTCTTTGCTGGGAAGTCTCCCTCTGAACCACAGTCCTGCACTGTTACATTTTCTCTGTATCAGTTCAGTCTGATACAATAGCATGAAAGCTTGCACATAAAGAACCTCCTTTTACTCTCATTTTTTACAAAATTATTCTTATTGTAAAAAATGGTACAATTTAATGATCTATATATTGGCTATATTCTCCCAGATCCAAAGGAATATTGTGGCCAGGCAGTGTTATAATAAAATACCATGTTTTTCTTTTGGTAGGTTTATAGATAAAGAATTCTCAATTTTGTAAAATGCAGCCTAAACGATTACAGGTTGTAACTAAGCTCTATCTCCCATTGTTTTAACTTATCATGGATGGTTGTTAAAAGACCTCAAATTTAATAACTAGTGTACTAGTTCCCAAATATATCAAATGTGGCCTCAAAAGGCCTTCAGTCTAGTTAGAAAAAGTCCTGTCCAAAACTCAATGTCCTGAATCTAAGCAGAACCAAATATCCAAAGAAAGAGAACCTTGGTGCCATGGTACATGAGCTCTGCTACTTACCAGAGACATCTTAGAAGCCAAGTGCCTTGTTTTCTCCACTGCAGAACTGCTAGCTCTGGTGGCCAGCGATGCCCAGCCAGCAGCCAAACATTTGAGACTGTCTCTGAGAAAACAAAACTCAGACAGCTGCTAGACAGATTACAAAGGTGGCTACCAGCCAGGGGCCAATATGCTATGGGTGAGATGTCTAGTACAAACAGTCCCTTTGTACTCACCAAAATTGTTATAAAGCCCAAAGCACAGCAAACCAATTACACTAAAACCAGGGTGTGAAGTATAACCAGTTTGTGAACTCATCCTAGAAAAAAGTACTACAAGCCTCATTGATGAGTATCACTACAGTCACCATTGAAATAATCCCTTGGAAAGCTATGCACAGGTTCCAGCAACTAGATCACCCTTCAAAGCAATTTTGGAACTCTTTTTCTAGAATGGCCATCAAAGCCATTGTCATATTACCCTTAATGTCCTGAATGTCATCAAAATGTCATGTGTGTGTGTGTGTGTGTATGTATGTGTGTGTGTGTGTGTGTGTGTATATATATATATATATATATATATATATATAAACTTCAGTAAAGAAAAAAGTCATTGGGGTGGAACCAGGTGAGTATGAAGTGTGTTCCAATACAGTCATTTGTTTCCAGACTAAAAAGACCCTCACAAACAGTGCCATGTGAGCTGGTGTATTGTCATAATGTAAGTCACGACTTGCTGGCAAAAAATTCAGGTCATTTTCATCTAATTTATTCACACAGCCTTTTCAGCACCTCCAAATAGTCAACCTGGTTGAATGTTTTTACAGTTGTTACAAATTCATAATGAACAATCCCTCTAATATCAGAAAAGGGTAGCAACATTGTTTGGACTCTTGATTTAGATTGACGAAACATTTTTTATCATGGAGAATTATCTGATGTCCATTTTTCACTTTGATTTTTGTTTCAGGGTTTTATTGCTATAGCCATGTTTAACCCCCATGACAACATGTTCTGATACATCATCTTGCCTCTCCAAAAGGTCTTGGCAAACTTCAAGTCACCTTTGCTTTTGTTCATTGGTGAGCTCCTGCGTGACCATTCCTGCTCGCAGCTTTCTCATGCCAAGGTTTTTAGATAAGATTTTCCTCACTATTTCTCTCTCAATGTTTACTTGGTCTGCTATGCTTCTCACAGTCAGCTTAAAATTTTAATGTCGAATTTGACACAGTTTTGTCATGTTTCTGTCAATTTTGCTTGTTACTGTCTGCCTGGACCTTTATTCATCAGTGATGCTTTCTCATCCTTCAGAAAAAATATTTAATCCATTTATACACTGTTGTTTTTATCATGGCATTATCCCCATAAACTTGAACTAATATGTCCCCGATTTCATTTTCACTACTGTCAAGTTTAGCAAGAAATTTAATGTTTGTTCATCGATCTAATTCAAGTTCCAACATTCTTGCCACAGCACACAAAACACACAAAAATAAAATGAACATCACTCAGCAAGATGCCACCCCACATCTACACAACACAGGTTTGAAACGCTGATATACCAAGGTTAAGACGCCTTACCACGTTATTTGTACAGTGTTGCTAATGTAAGTGGCAAGTTCACAGACTTGATTGTCAGACTTTGTATTACAAAGGCTCCAATGAAGGAGGATGGGCAGCTAATGCTCAAAGACCAAGCTCCCAATGGTTTACAGTCAAGGTCTTTTAAAGGCAAACCATCATAAGTAAAGGGTTCAGGGCCAAGTGCTATGTTGATTGGCCAGTTATGATGTTGGCTTCCGCAAATTTCTTAATCTCATTTACTTCTCTCCTGGAGTCATTGTGACTGAATTTGGAAAGTCTTCCTGTTAGTGAACAAACCAAAGTTCTGCAAAACATCTTGGGATAGTGAGCGATGTTATTATAAGAGCAGAAACATGCGCCAAGACATCTTGTGCTCAATAGGCTAAGTTATTTTTTATCTTATGCAAAGTATATGTTTGTATTTTTTCCCTGAAACTTACATTAAGTGCAGACCTAACGTTCTTTCTTAATTTTACCCTACTGTTTGCTTTGTGATAGGCAAGGCAGCTATAACTCTTAAAATGGATAATAATAATTTTTACTAATAGCTAAATTCTAGTTGTTTGTATTTATTATTTGCTATCATTTTCAGTACCTGATCTTGATACTGATATAACTAGCCACACAATGTCCTAAATGTGACTTACATACAATTATGTAGAAATCACACTCGTATTTTATTCCAGTATGTGGGAGTCACAATTTTTATTATTGTACTATTTCTGATACTATACATTAAGTGGGGTCAAAGACTATAGAAGGTGCTGTGTATAACTCCATGATCTGGGTGAACATGACTACACTGTGGAAGTGATAGTGCAGCAAGGGATGCAGAGCGAGGACTCTGGAAACAAATGTCTGGGGTATTGGCTATTTGATTTTAGTCAAATTATTTAAGCTTTCAATGTGTCCATTTCCTTATATGAAAAATAAAGACAACAGTATTTACCACTTAAGGAAGTTGTGAGTATACTGAGACAAAACATATAAAACCCTTGAAACAGTGGCCGGCATGGTCTAGGCACAACAAATTGAGCCATTGTATTAGCCAATTATTCTGATTCCCAGACTATATAAGTAATTCCCCCCACCTGTCTCAGAGAAATATGCCTCATTCAAGTAATTCTTGTAGAAACCACAAGACACACTAGCTCTTTCAGAACATCTTCATAAGCAGTCAAAGCTTTCTGGGAAATACACTTCTTGGCTTCTAAGACTAATGCCACACAACTTTACCCCACAGGTACTTGTCCTAGCTAAATAATATGTTCTTGTGGGAGGAAGACTATCCAACTTTGTTTTAATATTTTAAGATGCTTTCTGTGTTCTGGCAAGATGATTTTTGCCTATGCAATAAAAAGGCTCAGTAACTCTTTTCAGGGTAAAAGTATCAGAATGTTACCCTGAACAGGAATAAGATGTATTGACTTGGAAAGATTAATATCTCAGGTTTCAATGAAAGGTATTTAATGAAAACATTAATCTCTTTCACGCACAGCGTCCCACATCAATGGTTTAGATTTGGTGTGTACATCTTTAATTTTAAAACACACACATACACACACATATAAAAACACAAACAAACTTTGTATATTGATGTAACATTTTTCTAAAAATAAAAATTCAATTTTAATATTTCTTTACTTAATTAAAACTAGAGCCTTCTAAAAATTTTGTAATACTATACGTATTTTAGACTAAATTGCAAAATTCAAGTCCTGTTTTATGTAATAGAAATATTGAACTTCCATTTATTATGGTTCAGCTGAAGGTAAAGTGACCCAAAGACATGGAGGAAATAATAAATTAACATGTAGATTATATAGAGAGTAAACTGGAAATCAACAGGGATATAAAACGTGAATGTGAATTATCTTGGCATATGAGAAAGTCTGACATACAGAAATAAGATGTGTAATGGGGACACACTGAATTCCAACATATAAGATCAGGAGACTGCATTTGCTGGGTTCTTTCATGTAACCCAAATTGAAGCATAATGATTAGCTTAGTGGAGATGTAAGTAGCTTTAAACAGAATAAAACAAACATATAGATTCACAATTGTGATTCAAAATCATTCCTCTGCCTAGAGAGTGGGGTCTGCCTTGTACCAAATGACATGAGAAATATGCTGATTTCCTTCCTTTATTACACATACAGCTCCCTGGGGCAGGGCCAGCTGGTGAAAATTCATGTAAACTGGTACACTGTGAGCCCTTATTTATAAGGCATTAATAATACATCAGGAAGACAGAGGAATACTCTAAACAATAAACTCTAACAGCCTTGGGCTGTGTTGTGGTATAGCTCTTTCCCTATTTCTAGTCACACCGTAGTTCTTTCTTGTGGCTGCAATTTTTTTTTTTTTTTTTACCTCTTTCCTTTACTCTAGTTAAGCTTTCTTTTTTGGGACAGAACTTTGTCCAAGAATCTAGATTATTCTTCAAAACTTGAATTGTTATGATGTGAGCAATTAACGAGTAATATATATGGGTGATGCTGGGATAGCTCTGATAGGTTGCGTGCTTGCCTTGTTAAACGCAAGGTCTAGGGTTTAATCCCAGCCTGGCTTGTGACAACCTATATGATGAACTCTAGTGCAATGGTAACCAACTGGATTGGCAGGTAAGTTTCTCAACTCCCATGTGGGAGACCCCCAGTTCTGTTCCTACCCTGCACAGCCCTATGCCCACCTTTGTGGAATGAAACCATGTCACAACTAATGATGCACAACTATGGAGACTGCTCTGAGCCCTTCCCCTTCTTTCTTTCTCTCACATTCTTAAAAACGGTAATAAAAAAATCTTTTTAAAAAGAGTATAATTATATAATATTTGTGTATTTGTGTGTGTGTGTGGTGGTATACTGTGAAAACATTTATTTTGGATCATTCTTGTCTCTTTTTATAAACATGTAACTGGCAAGTTTCATAAAGAAACAAAAGAACACAGAGACTAAGTCACCCAATTTTGTCTTTTTTTCAGAGATGTTTGGTCTTTTAGGATATTGATTATTCAAAAAAATACATATTTGCAAAGAAAATGAGAAAAGATAGAAAACAAGTTTAGAAATAAATCTATAGTCTGAAATAAATATTTTTAGAAAGAAATGGTACATTTTATATGTAGATTAACATTTTTATTTTATAAGTAAGAATTTTAAAACACAGCTATATTATGTATCATAAAAATGACTACCTGATAGGAACATATGAAGATATTTATAGTGCATTACATAGTGTTTAAAATTTTGAGTTTGATGGGAAAGCTGGGATGGCTCAGTGGGTGAAGCACTAACTTTGCAGCCCAGGGACCAAGGATCAAATCCTGCCCCGGCCCGTGCGGACCCACATGCTGAGCTGGGGAGTGCTCCCAGTTCAGTTCTCACCAGGGCGAGACCCCGGCCCAGTTTCTGCCCTGTGCAGCCCCACCCACCTGTGGAATGAAACTATGTGGAAAAACCAATGATGTACAACTATGGAGACTACTCTGGGCCCTCCTCCTTCTCTCTGTCTCTGTATCTCTCTCTCTCTCTCACTCTCTCTGTCAAAAACAATAAAAATAAATTTTAAAATTGAATTTGAGCACTTGAAATACTACCTTCAAATCACAAGTCTAAGTTGGTTAACTTCTCTGTGCATGTTGTCTCATATATATTTATTTATCTATGTTTATTTTTGACAGACAGAGAGAGCGAGAGAGCGAGAGAGAGAAAGAGAGACAAGGAGAGAACTGAACTGGGGGAGCCCCCAGTTCAGCACATGGGTCCGCACGGGCCGGGGCTGGGATTTGATCCTCAGTCCCCGGCGCTGCAAAGTGAGCGCCTAACCCACTGAGCCATCCCGGCTTTCCCCTGTCTCATATATAAAGCAATAATATTTATTTTATAGATATGTTTGTTTGATAAAATGTGTGCATTCAGCAAATGTTGGCTACTATTATTGTATGCTTTTATTTTGTTCTTGTTATTCTTAATTAATATTAGGACAGCTGATGCCACATTTAAACTTAAGTGATATCTTTCTGCTTTGCTTGAATAGTTTTAGTGTCTGTGTACAATAACGTAATATTCAAAAGGAGAAACACTAGGGTACTCTGGGCCATTTGGTTGCTATATATTCTACACCACCTGGAAACGTGGCAGAGTAGCAAACTATCTTAAAAGAAAAGCTCTAATGCAACTCCCCAATTTTTCACTTATGACATCTTTGACATCAGAAATATTATTCTACTTCTCCTGGGTTTAAAAAAAATTCAGACAAAGTTTGCCTCACCTCATGGAAAACAGTGGGTATGAAGGCCACTAAACCAATTGCATTATGAAAGTGAAAGGGAAAGACTGTAGAGACTTAATGAAGCAACATATTTCTCCTAATGAGCCTCAGTCAATGTTCTCTTACTAAAATCTAAGGAATTCTAGATATTTCTAGAATCCTCATTCAGTGATTCATTGTCTCTTTACTCTCTCTCTCTCTCTCTCTCTCTCTCTCTCTTTCTCAGATGCACTCTAATTCTGTGAATACTCTGATTATTTTTCTTTAGTTACTCAACTTTGTTAAAAATAATGGGACCAATATTAACCTCAAATATATCATTAATTCTGTCTAGCTTTTTGATAGAACTCTTCACCTTGTATTTAATTATCTATTCACATATTTTCTATATTTAGTTAAAACTATGCTCTTCCACACAAAATCCACAGCAATTAACAGTAATGGCACATACTCAGAAATTCTACATGTACACGTATTTGTTAGAAAAAAAAAATAATATTGATTCTACTGACCTCTGAGAAAAAAATAACTCTTTCCAGTTATTGATTATTCAGGACATAATATATAACTAGCATATTAATTCAAGCTCATGGTAGATCATAAATTGTTCAAGTAACATGTTTCATGTATACAAGTAGTTGTAGTCAAATGTATGTGAAACATCTGCTAAGTTCTGAGCTCTCTAGTAAATTTAAAACTCAAAATAGCCTTTAATAAATAAGCAGGTGGTAAAGTTTGCTAATAGAGTGGTATCCAAACAGTCCTATATTGCACTATGATTAAGACAGAAATTAAAAAACAAAATACTGTTAATTTTAGCCCAAAGGATAAGTGATTATGGCAATGAAAATAGAGATTGGAATTATCACATTTCTCTTGATTAGAGTTAAAACTTGAATGGACCAGGTAAGATATGAGGCATCCAAGTTTCCCAGGTTATTAAAGAAATCAAGAGAAGCAGCTGGCTCAGGCTCTTAAATATGATCATGAAAATATCTATCACTGCTCTTTGGCACTGATTGGTGGTGTTTCTGTTTTTTATTAATATTTTTAATATCAGAGGACTGTAACTCAGAAAGAAAATAAGACATCCTGCTTTTGAAGTAATTTTGTTAACTTCAAAACACATTACTGAATGGATGACAAAATCTAAATATTTAACCCCTTATTAGAGCAGCACAGTCTTTAGTCACATAAAATTGGTTTTCAATTCATATACCACCACTTTAGAGCTGCCAGATCTCTGGTATATTAAATACTATCTCTTTTCTTAATGACTACAGTATTTAACATAGAAGGGACAAGAGGAATCTAAACTTTGGAGTAGGATAGACGAGAATGTGAAGCCACTTCAGATAGTGACTTAGGAAGAGGGTAAACTTTCTGTAGTCACTGTTGTAAAAGAAGACAGTGGACCTGGTAGGGTTGTTTTCAGCAGTAAATAAAATGTAGTAGCATGAGGAATTGTCTACCGTTGGGTACTTCATATATGCCAATGGTTTTCATACCTACCCTGTGGCCACCCCCCTCATCCCTCGAGTCACCCACTAAACATATACCCCCTACAGAGTTAGTAGTATAATGTATCAAAGGGAGGTCAAATAGTATGTAACCTCAAGGTCAGTTCCTCTGCTCTCATAATGTTGGCAACATCACTGGCGGGTGATTGTTCTGTCAGTGTCTAGATATGACATGAACATTTATAAATAGATCACTTAAAGAAGGAAGCATATAGTGTGCATATGACTATCGGAACAAGAAGGCATATCTTTCTTTGGAAAACGCCTCAGATTCACACCACAGCCATGCAAACACTCTCACAAAACTTAAGAAGAGGAACAGTGAAACTAGCATACAAGAAAATATTCAGTGTGGAGGACAGGGATTCATGGAGAGAACAAATAAAAAAAGAATGAGATAATAGAAAGAGCAAGATCTGCAGATTTTAAGGCTTATGTCTTCTCCACAGTCTATTGTCTGTTGAATACTCTCATCTCACTCTTCCTGCTCACACTGGCCACAGACACATATGAGTCCCTTTAATGTCAACACTAGGGCTGCAAAGTGCCATCAGTAGTTCACCAACAAATTGTCCTACCTTTATTTGTATTATTTTCATGTTTACCTGTCTTTTCTGAAAAACTTTTCTTTCCTCCAGCTTAGGTCTATTCTCTTATTATTATAAAATAACATACACATGAGTTATTTCTTCAATGAGAGTAAGAATAGTGTCTTCCCACTCAGCACTAAGAAAACAGAACTCAGGAAAAAAGCAATATATATATTTTTTGGTTATTACTTATAATTAATACCAATGTATTGAGTGACTCACTGCTCTCTGCTAGGTTAAATAAGAAACAGTGAAAAGAGTCTTTACCTTCATGATGGTTCAACATATTCACACACAAAAGGTTAATAATACCAGGTGACATAACAAGAGGGGGCCAGAATTATACATGATTAACTGTTAGATACATGACATAGAGACAATATTTTCTTTAGAAATCCTGGGCACAGACTAGTCCAAGAAGATGGAATTGTGAATGGGAGTTTCTGGATAATTTACACAATGGAGAAAAGTGGAAGAGTCATCACAGTAGGGAGTCATCCCAGTAGGAAAAACTACATGAGCAAATTTATGGTAGCCAGAAAAAACAGTTGTCTCTGTGCCAACGAGTGAACGTGTTTGCCTTTAGGAGAAGTATGTGTGAAAAATCAGAGGAAAAGGATAGGCTAGTGTAACATCTTGGAAGCTCAAACAAAAGAACTTGTAATAAAAGTAGCATTGTTATAAATAAATTGTAAAAGACATAAAGATAAATACAATGTCAATGTTTGGGTATATTGAAAACATAAATTAAGTTTTTAGGACATTGAAATTATACCTTATTGTACTGTAATAATGGATACCTTATTTGATGCATTTTTATAAACACAAGAGCAAAATTTAATGTCAACTATGGATTTTAGTTAATAATAATGCATCAATATTGATTAATTAATTATGACAAATATATCACACCAAACAAAATGTTAGTAACACAATAATAAAATTGTGACAAGGAAGAGGAGTGAGAGAGGGTACATCAGAACAGTCTGCACAATGTGTTCAATTTGATCTGAACCTGAACTGTTCTAAAAATAGTTTATTAATTAAAAAAAAATTTTTTAAGAGGGAAGGCAACACATGATAATCTACATAACTGCCCAAATATTATATTTTATATGTCAAAATCTAACCCAGGTCACATGAGCATTTTCAAGCTTCAAAATTTTGCCTGACCCATTCCTGGTTTCTTCCCCTTCACAAAAGTTTGCATACTTTTTGTCTTTACTTTTGGGAATCCTGTTTTCTTCTGAACTAACATCTTATACTTAATTGCTTATCTTGTTGACATTCATAACTTGCCATCTTGGTTGAATTACTAAGTGATATGCTATGTTTTGGGAGGGCTCACAGTTTGTGTGAATTTTTTTAGACTCCGTGGTAATCTTATAAAGTAGTATTATGACATGATAGATGCTTGGAAAGGCTTCCCAATCTAGAGAAAAATAAATTAATCTATAACCACCCATTTAAGGCATTGTTTACATTTACTAATAGATAGAAATTTTGTGTGTGTGTGTGTGTGTGTGTGTGTGTGTGTGCAATACATTGTTTACACTATGATGCTTTAAAAGGCATTTTTCTTTTGGGTCCTAAAAGAGCATTATTTAAACCTTCACGAGAGACTTCTGTAACAAATGGCTTTTCACAAGAACTTTGTTATGCCAGTCCTTGAATAATGATGTGGGATTGGTGATAAATAAAGAGGATATAAATTAAAATATATTAGTTTTGTCTTTTTGCTGTAAGAAATTACCATAAACTCAATGGTTTTAAACAAGAGAAATATATCATCTTACAATTCTAGAAGTCCGAAGCCCAAAGTCCAAAGTGTGCCTTACTATCGTGATAAAATTAAGGCATTTACAAAGCCTCATTTCTTCTAGATCAGGGGTGTCAAACTGGTGGCCGCATGCAGCCCCTGAGGAAATTTTTTGTGGCCCATGATGCTCTGAAATAAAATGAAAATAGAAAAAATTGTTATGAAGAAAATAGCGCTTAGGGGAGATCGAGGCAATACCGTACACACAATTCCCTCGTTAACCCTTTAACTACTGAAGACGAGTATACACGTGGCCCAGTGCCTTTCCTGGGGGCCTGTCGGCGTGTATAAACGCGCTGACTCAGTTCTGGCGACATTTGTAAATGTGATGTGGTCCACGTGAATCTTGCCTGATGCACCAAATGGCCCGTATTTTAATTGAGTTTGACACCCCTGGCCTAGAGGGTCCAGGGGAGAATCTGCATCCTCTCCCCCCATGCTTATAAAGGCAACTCATGTTTTTTAGTTTATAAGCCCTTCCTTCATCTTCATGTCACATCACACCAAGCAATCCTCTCATCATCATCCTGCCTATTTTCACTCTGATTCTCCTGCCGTTCTTTTACAAGGACTTACATGATTACATTTAGTTAACCTGGGTAATCTAAAATAATTACTCATATCAAAAACTTTAGCTTAATCCCATCTGCAATAAAATTCTTTCTAAGTCTGTATTTGAGGATTAGGATGTGAACATATTTGGGGGGTTTATTATTGTACTTACACATAGGGATAGATCAAAGGTGAGTGAAGATGGTTTATCTGATTGAGGAATAGCAAAAGTATTGGGGGGATGAGGAAATTAAATGGTAAGAAGTGAGGGAAACCGGGAGGGCTCAGTGGCTTAAATGGGGTTAAACACTCGTTTTGCAGTGCTGGGACCAAGAACTGAATTCCAGCCGGTCCATGCAGACCCATATGCTGAACTGGGGTGTGCTTCCCATGCGGGAAGCCCCCAGTTTGGTTCTTGGACCCCAGTTCAGCCCCTGGCTGGAAGGGTTGTATTTCCCGGGTGAGAGGCCCCCAACCCAGCTACCACCCTGCAAGGCCCCCTTCCACCTGTGTAGAATAAAACCATGTTGAAAACTGATGATGTACAAGTATGAAGACTGCTCTGAGCCCTCCCTCTTCTCTCTGTCTCTCTCTGTCTCTGTCTCTCTCTATTGCTGTTGAAAACAATAAAATAAATTTTAAGAAAAAATTAAAAAGTAAGAAGGAGATTTTGAAAACAGGGAAATGAAAGGACCAATTACCTATCACTAAAGCATAAGTAAACACTTAAGATGACAGTATATATTTAAAAAAAAATTCTTTGTTTTGCTTGACAGAGAAGTACAGAGA
>PVKE010036763.1:0-16229 GCA_004027555.1 Craseonycteris thonglongyai | reverse complement strand
GGCCAACAGATATATGAAAAAATGCTCCACTTCACTAGCAATTAGGGAGATGCAAATAAAAACCACAATGAGATACCATCTTACACCTGTTAGAATGGCTATAATCAACAAGGCAAGGGATAACAAGTGCTGGAGAGGCTGTGGACAAAAAGGAACCCTCATACACTGCTGGTGGGAATGTAAACTGGTACAACCACTAAGGAAGGCTGTATGGAGATTCCTCAAAAAATTAGAAATGGAATTGCCATATGACCCAGCAATCCCTCTACTGGGTATCTACCAAAAAATCTGAAAACCTTAATCTTTAAAGATGTTTGTACCCTCATGTTCATCGCAGCACTGTTCACAGTGTCCAGAACATGGAAACAACCAAAATGCCCTTCGTTTGATGACTGGATAAAGAAGAAGAGGTACATTTACACAATGGAATACTACGCAGCAATAAGAAATGATAAAATACAGTCATTTGTGACAACATGGATGGACCTAGAGACCATCTTATTAAGTAAAATAAGTCAGACTGAAAGAATCAGGAAACATATGACCTCCCTTATAGGTGGAATATAAAACTGAAAGTAACAAAGACACAGAGACCTATGGACACACTCAATAGCTTGGTGATTGTCTGAGGGAAGGGGAGGAGGGGAGGAGAGGGGGAGGGGAGGTGGGAGAGGACACCAGCATTATGGACACACTCCATAGTTTGGTGGTTACCTGGAGAGGGGGGAGGAGGAGGGGGGAGGGAGAGTTGTGGGAGGAGGTGGGAGTGGGCACCAGATATATGGTGGTGGAGGGGGAGCTGATTCTGGGTGGTGAGCACACAATGTGATCCATGTGTGATGTAATGTAGACTTGTACATCAAGAAACTATCTAATTGTTACCAACTAATGTCACCCCACTAAATTTAACAATTAAAAATATAAAATAAAATAAAAAAATAAAAGTGAGTCTGGAAAATTTAATACACCACACACACACACACACACACACTTCAGGAGTCATATCCCCCCACACCCACACTAATGAAAATAATTTCCATGAAAGTTTATAAATTTCCTCTTTGTTCTGCATTTTCTATGTTTTTCTTCTCTGAAGACATACAATTTATCTGTGTTTATGTCTTCATAAGCTAACTAGATGCAACTGATTCATTCAAATTTAGCATGACTATGCTGGACTATTTTCTACATAAATTTTTATTCTTTATTCATTCTTCCAAGAAGACTGTGATGAGTAAAAATTGTTCAATTCTTTGCACACCCATGTTCATATCAGCATTATACACAAAAGCGAAAAATGGAAGCAACCCAAGTACCCATCTATGTATGAATAGATAAATAAAATGTACCATATACATACAATGATATGTTATTCAGCCTTAAAGAGGAAGAAGTTTCTAACTCAAACTACAACATGGATGAAATTTGAGGACATTATGCTAAGTAAAATAAGCCAGTCACAAAGAGACAAATACAGTAGGATTCCACTTGTATGAGGTATGTAAAACTGTCAAAATCACAGAGACAGAAAGTAGCATGGTAGTTGCCAGGGGCTGAGGTGAAGGGGAATGGGGATTTATTATTTAATAGAAACAGAGTTTCAGTTTTGCAAGATGAAGACTTCTAAAGATGGATGGTGGTGAGTTTCACAATCTGAATGTCCTTAACACTACTGAACCATACACTTAAAATAATGAAGATGGTCCAAGTTATGTATAATCAAACACAATTAAAGGCATAATTGTTCAGTTCCCTTAAATTTTCATTCTCAGGACTTGCAACCTATATCTTTATCTCAGCTTCTGCTTCTGGGAGAATATACGAAGACCTGTTAATTCTTTGTTTCGGGTATTATACCATTTTGCTAAAAATCACCCATAATGGAATCAAAACCCATCTATTTAACAAAAATGTTTTCTGAAACCAAATGGGTGACCTTTAACCCCTGTAGAAAAGATTGTAGATGCAAGTGGTTTATTCAGGAGTAATCTATGAAGAACTGGTTGGATCATGGGGGAGTGATGAAAGTTAGTACAGGGAGCACTTGCGATCAGGGGAATGTTACAGGTATTCAGACTCAGTAAGATCTGCTAGAAATCTCCAGGGATCGATGTAGAATCTTCTTCTGAGTTGTCCCTTTTATTCTTCTGGTCCTTCATGGTGTTGCTGATATCTGGAGAGTCTCACTCCTCCTATTTAACTTGTTGCTCTTCCAACACATATGTAGTCAATTTCCTTTATTAACACCCTCTATTTGAGTACCTAGAATGGGCCCAACACACTGAGTGCCAACCCCGTCTCTACAGAGAGGCTGATTATGCTATCATCAAGTGACTGGACAAATGACTGTCCATCTGCCTTCACACATCATATAACATGAAAGAAGGTTTTAATTAATCTGCTTTATTTATTTAATCTGCTATGATAGAGATTTTACTTTATCCCTAAAGAACCCAAAAGGTCATCTAAAGAAGTTAGCCTAGCCTGTGTATTTAACTTCATTTACCATTTCTCTCCAGTTATTTAATATTTGTTTGCTTAATTTTAGCATCAAGTCTCATAGACTGGCCTCATCCACTTCATTTACAAGACAAATATTTGCTTCCTAATGCATCATATACTGTTCCTCATGGAGTCTAGACTATACATAAGACAGACATCAAAGGATTTTATTTCTGATTCCACCACCTTTTGAAACAAACTGAACTGTTCCATTCATTTAACTGCACACTATCATGTACCTTGGACATGTTCAATCACTGGAGTGCAAGAGCCAACCAGAACCACACAAGCACATTTAAGGCTTGCATCACATTGACTAACATTCCATTAGCCAATAAAATTCATGTAACCATGCTCAATTACAATGGGGTTAAAAAGTATTTCTGCCTACAATGAGAGGGGAAAAGAGTACTAAAAAATAATTCTCAAATTTTAATATGCACTAGAATCCGCAGAGGGGAGAATAATGTGGAAAAAGTAACAATGATAATCTTATACTGTAGGGTAGGTGATTTCCCACCTAAATTTCTGAAACATTATATTGCTTTTTGACTCCTTAAGGATTACCTAAGTAATTCATACTCATTATAAAAAATTTTGGAAATGTGAGGAGGAGGAGGAGGAGGAGGAAGAAGAGCAGGAGGATGAGAAGGATAAAGAGGCAAATATAAATCTAAAAACTGCCTACAATTCTACCACTTGGGGATAAATTCTCTTACAATTTACATACGAGTATATCCTTTGATGGTTTCTATATGCAGACTCTACACATTTAATAGAAAGGAGACATCATACATGCTCTTTTATTACAAAGTACCACACCCTGCTGGTTTCCAATACTGCTATTTCAATATTGATTTAAAACAATACCTCTACCTACAACATAATTTTAAAGAGCTGAATCTGTATGAGTAAACTGAAATGTATTTAATCAATCCCCGGCTGTTGAAATCTAAATTGTTCTTTCATGTTGGAAACAACACTGCTATGAATATATCTGTAACAAACAAAAAAGAATCCCCAGAAGTTTTGTTAAACCAGATTGTAGAGCCTCATCTGTAGAGTTTCCGCTTTGGTAGCTTTCTTGTGGCACCTGATATTTTGTTTTTCTAACACGTTCTCAGGTGATGCTGATGCTACTGGTCCAGGAACTACACATTGAGAATTATTGACCTAAACTATGGCAGTAGGTACCTAAAAGATGCAACATCTAAGAAAAAGTGGGGCCAAGACAGTGTGAAGTACAAAAGGAATGACAAGCAAAATAATTAAAGTGTTGTGAATAGTCTGTGAGAAAAATGAAAAAGGACTTTGATTTAAGTACCTTACAGAAGGGCAGCTAAAAGAGAAGTGAGTAACTGTCTTCAAGTATGAATTTGGAATGTGAGCAGCTGTTTTTCTGAGGGCAGGAGAAGGGTTACAATGTACCAACAGAGACTCAAGGCTGCCATAAGCAAAAACAGCCCATGTGCAAGGCTATAGACACGGCGTATACACCAAGGAGTCTTAGAGAATGACAATTAGATCACTTAAAACATAAATTACTTCCTTTTTATAATTACTTCATTTTGGTCCAACATTGAAACAAAATTAGAATTATCTTTGAGAGTCATTTATGGCCCTATATTTCTGATATGAGGATGAAAGAAACAATAAGAAACAGGGTAGAGAGAGAGAGACCTTGAAGTAAAACTGCCTTCTTCAGTTATAAGTGCATTCAAAGGTGCCACCAATAGGGAATGCTGGAAGAGCTCAGCAGTTGAGCACTTGCCTTGCAATTGTGAGGTCTGGGATGCATTCCCAGTTTTAGCCCATGCAACCCCGTCTGCTGTACAGCGGCACAGTTGGGAACCACCGGGATGGTTCAGTGGTGAAGGTTCCTGCCTCCCATTTGGGAGACCCTGGTTCGGTTCCTGTCCCATGTGGCCCCATATCTACCTGTGTGGAATAAAACAATGTCACCACTAATGAAACTATGAAGCCTGCTATGGGCCCTCCCCACTTCTCTCTCTCTCCTCCTCTCAAACAATAAAATCTTTAAAAAACAAAAAAGATGCTACTGATAGTTGGGTTTTTTTTCCACAAAAGCAAGTATTTCTTAATTGTACTGTCATCTCTAATGTGGGACAAACCTCACCCCACCAGGAAGACAACCTTCAGGGGAAAGATCAAAAAAGGCAAAAGGAAAGCCAAAAGAACTACCATGTTTGACCAATTACCTTAATCTTTCTGAGTTTCAGGTTTTTATGTAAAATTAGAATAATAATATCAATAACACTGGAGTACTGCAAGGATCTAAAGAGCTAGCAAATGAGAAGTTGCTTTGCAAGCCATAATGTGCTATCAGAATTCTGGTCTTGTAGTGATCTGAGAAACAAATGGTAGAAGCTGTCCATCACAGCTATGTTTCTACAGTTGGAATTTCAAGCCTTAGGAGAAAGACTGTTTTGGTTTTGGACTTCAGAAAACGAAATTTCAGTTCATTGAACTCTCAGTTAAAGCATATTATGAATATCAGTTGGTATAAGGATCTTCTCAGGAAGCCAGGATGGCTCAGAGGATTAAGCACTTGTTTTGTAGCCCCAGAGACTGAGGATCGAATCCTAGCCCTGGCCCACGCAGACGCATATGCTGAACTGGGGTGTGTTTCCCATGTGGGAAGCCCCGAGTTCGGTTCTCACCCTGTGTGGCCCCGCCTACCTGTGTGGAATGAAACCATGTCAAAAACTGATCATGTACAACTATGGAGACTGCTCTGGGCCTTCCCCCTTCTCTCTCTCTTTCTCTCTCTCTCTCTCTCTCTCTCTCTCTCTCTCTCTCTCTCTCTCTGTCTCTGTCAGTCTCTCTCTGTCTCTGTCAAAAACAATAAAATAAATCCAAAAAAGAGGATCTTCACTTGTTTTATTTATGATTTTCTCTTTAACCCCATTCTCATTCCAATTCTCCCTTCCCCACCCCACAACATACCTTTGATATATATACATCTTTGAAATAGATATTTTATTTGTATGCATAATATTGTACTTTAGATCTTACTCTGTTTTACTCAACATCATGTTCTTTTTTTCAATCTATCCATTTAACGAGATGTACCTCTTGTGACTACTATACCACTAATTCTTTTTTAACTAGATTCTTGACATAGGTAATAAACATTTTACTTTGCCAATTAAGGATGCGAGACAAACAAATGTCTCCCATCTACTCTTATCATTTCATCAAAAAGTGTATTTTAACACCAAAAAATTCTAAAAGATAGACTGTCAAGAGGAAAGATCATATTTATGTTGAGTACATCTCAATCTTCTAGATTTGGGGAAAAACTCAATTCATTGCTCTTGTTTGTGGATCAGTAAAGTTTTATCACAGGCTTTAAATGCAAAAGCAGTGGAGCTTTTGTCTGTGGCATTTCACATAGTGATAGCACAGGCTCTGTGGGCACAGAGCTGGCTTCATGGGCATGACACCTGTTCATGGGCACAAGGTCCCCACTTAGAAAAGCCATGTGCTTGGTTTAGTGTTTTGCTGTCATCGTCTTTAAATTCTCAATAATTTATGAACAAGATACCCTGCATTTTCATCTTTCTTTGGGCCACAGCAACATAGAAAAAGAAGTACATTATTAAAAGTATGAATCAACTAACACGAATTCCTAAAATCTTACAGTCCTTTTAGGACATAGGGATGATGAACAAATGGCTTATAGAAACAAAATACTTCAGCCGTCTACTAGGACAGCTTTGCACTTCTTCAGTGATGAGATCTATATAGATGGTTCTTCCGGTTACTTTCAGGGTAGTGGGTTTTGCTTTGGAAAGTGTGATTGATGTGGTTGTGTCTCCATGCACACATCATTAGTCTGTGGCGGGTAAGCTCAGATGGTCAGAGCTTTGTGCTAATGAGGCGAAGGTTAGAGGTTCAGTGCCCGTGTGGGCCATTTAGCTTTTGTCTCACTCATGTCCCCAGACTACTCCCAATGCAGGCTACCTGTCTTGAAAATGTAGTCTATGGTCAAAAGGAGGAGACATGTAAAAAGAGCTGAATAAATCACTGAAATTCAATCATGACATTGGAAAATCAAACCCTCTACATGTTCTTGGTGGTTGATGAGGAAACACCTTTATTTAAAAAGGACAGCAAGCATAACACTCAGGACATGCATGATCTATGGATTTTGTGAACAACTTGGTCTTTTATAACCTTGAAAAATATATAATCAAATGAGAACATGTCATACAAACAGTGATGAGGTGCCCTTCTCTTTAAACAACCTAACTATAGATATTTGCTTACATAGAGAAGAGTGAACATTCACTTTGCAGAAAACTCAGTGTACACATAATAAACCCCACAGATGGTCTTGCGTTATTTAACTGGCAAATCCTCAATTAAATATTCCTGCAATAATAGTTGAATTGAGCAAATCTTTCAGCCTCATATTTCTTTTATAGAGCAAAAGCCCATGCTTGATCCAACAGTTCTTACTCAAGGTAAATGCACTATGGTACAACACAAGCCAGAAGTCAGGCAATGATCTTTACATCCTCCCTGACCCCTTTTCTTCTCCTGGAACCACAGGAAGACAAATGGCAATATTTTAGCTCCTTCATAGCTGTAAGATCAGCCCCTCTCCCATTTTCATCACCATCACTCCAGCTCAAATCCTGATTATTTTCCTAGAGCACATGGCTAACTAGCCTTTCGTCCTTCTCCAGCACTGAGGATGAGTGATGAGAGTGATCACTACTAGAGTCTGGCTGCCTGGTTCAAAGGCCAAACCCACTCTTTACTGGTTATGTGACTTTTAGCCTGTGCCTCAGTTTTTTTCTCACTTGTAAATTGGAAATAATAAAGGCTGGCTCATTGAATTGCTGTGATGATGTACATCAGTTCATTTATAAATGCTTTTCAATAATTTTCTAGAACATAGTTGCACTTAATGTTAAATGTAATTTATTATTATTATTATTATTATTATCAATCATCATCACAATTTCTATATCTGCAGCATGGAATTTCTAGGCAGACTGTTTAGGTTTAAATCTTTCTAATTAAGTAGCCTTGGACACATTACATATTTCTAGGTGGGTTTTCCATCAGCAAAAAGGTTTACCCACATAGAATCAACAACTGTATCTGCATCATAAGATTTGGTGAGGATTCCACTAAACTCTACAGGAAAGTGCTCAGGACAAAGCCTGGCACATTTTAAATGCTTTGCAAATGTGGACAAGTGTATAACTGCTAAGTCATTCATAAAAAGCAACACTTATATTACCCCCCTGCTTTAAATCACATGATATTTCCTCATCAAATACAGCCATTCTTCCCAACTTTCAGGGAGATAAGAAACTCTTTTTAACATAATTTTTTTTTCAATGACCATCACATAGCAGCTCTAAATACTCCAAATATCTGTGTGAAACTTCAGTAACATGGCAAATCCTTCTGATAGAAACATATAAATATGTTGAGCAGATCTAGTAAGTTCTTAGATAAAATTCTGAAGAGCCAAAAAAACTTATTATGCCTGAGAAACTGGGAGCTCATGTCAAGCTAGTGAAAACCCCATCAAGGCTCATTGGAGTATATTTCCTCATACAGACCCGACAGTTGGAAACGGAGACTTTACCACCCACACTGGGACAGGTGAGGGAACCTCTCACCTGCACAAGCTAGAATAAGTCATTCTTTTAAAGCCTAGAGTTGTGAAAGGCTTCCTAGGCTATGAAAATAAGAATTAGAAATTCCATTCACCAACCGGTAGAAATATCAATGCAACTTGCCATCTGCCTTCAGCTGTAGAACTCCTACAAAACATTAAAAACCTGTATTTTTCCCTCAATGAGTGTGAGATCCGAAAGCATATTATTATCCATGTGCTATGGGAACTGCAAACTGGAAAACTAACATGAAAATTTCATCTGTAATATGAAATCCCAAAAAATATGAAGAGGGAGGAAAAAACTGCTTCGGAGAGACAATTACACAACCCAGTAGGCATATGTACCCCGCCCCCACAAAAAAGTTAAGAAAAGAAAAACATGTAAAGGCCCCATCAAAGCACATACAGGAAAAGGTACTGTTGCACATGTAGAATTAGGACCCGATAATTAGAAAAAAAGACTAGAAAATAAGTGTGATGAAAATGAACAGAGAATTTTAGAAGATATATATCATAATCAAAGAACCAAAGTTGTAAAAATGCAATCATTTTTAATAACAATCTTCTAGAACCTAAAATTGTAGTCATGAATGTTTTAAAACAGTAGATGTGCTACAGAGCATATTAGATATAACTGACAAAAGAATTAACAAACTACAATTAACAAAAAAATTTGAGACAATCACTCAAGTAAAATTAAAAGGGAATTGAAAAACACAGGTAATGCCTCATGTTCATCTAACAAGGATTCTACCAATTAACAAAGAAAGGAAATATATGAAGGGAATATCATTGATGGTTTTTCAGAATTGAAGAAAACTATAAGGCCTCACGTTATAGAAATGGCTCAATTCCCAAGCAAATAAAAACAAATAGACACCTAAAGCCATCTTAATAAAATTAGAAAATATCAAAACAAAGAGAAAATCTTAAAAGTAATTACAAAGAGACCTTATCCGCAAAGGAAACCCAATTCACTAACTGCAGGCATCTCATCACCTATAATAAAGGCTAAAAGGAAGTAGAATACCTTGTCAACCTAGACACCATAAACCTACAATTTAAATGTGTGAGTAAAATAAATATATTTTAGATGGATATTTAGAGAGTATAGCACTCAGAGACTCTCACTCAAGACATACTAAAGAACACATTTAAAATAAATTGAGTGTGGAAGAAAAAAGGTGAATTGTCAGAAGCATTAATAATTTTAAAAATTGAAAAATATATAAGTAATAAAAATAAATCTACACTGACATTAAAAAAAAAAAATTAAATAGGGGAAGCCCAGATGACTCAGTGATTTAAGCACTCACTTTGCAGCCCCCAGGACAAAGGATCAAATTCCAGCCCCAGCCAGTACAGACTCATAAGCTGAACTGTGGTGTATTTCCCATGCAGCAAGCACCCAGGGCAGTTCTCACCCCATCCCGCGCCCCCACTGTTCAGCCCCTGGTTCAAGGAGGCATGCTTCCCATGTGGGAAGCCTCCAGCCTAGTTCCTGCCCTGTACGCCCCTGCCCACCCATGTGGAACAAAACCATGTTGAAAACTGATGATGTACGACTATTGAGACTGCTCTGGGCCCTCCTCCTTCTGTCTCTCTCTGTCTCTCTATGTCTCTGTCTCTCTGTCACAAACAATAACATAAATCTTTTTAAAAAATTAAAATATACCTAAATTGGAAGAGTTGAAAAACAAAGATTCAAAATACGAATCAACATTAACATGGAATATAGGAGACAAGGAGGAAAGAGCTAAAACGTTTTGTTTCTCTGAGAGTAGCAATGTTAATGACCTTGGACTTGTTTACATCAAAAATGCTTATTAAAAAACAAGGATATTGCAGAACTGTTTTCTGGGCCTAAAGCTTTCCATACAGGAATGATGTGAGAAGACAGATTAAAAGGAAAAAAAAAAAAGATATCTTATCAAACTGATAAAATCAAAGAATGGAAAAATAAGCAGAAAGAACAATCATTTAAAATAGGAAACATAACAGTATAAAATATCCAAATAAACAACTAGCTGAAATTCTAAAAAAACTAATGAGTTTAACTTGAGAAGATAAAAAAAAATTAAGAATTCTAAGAAAATAAAAATATAACAGATATTAATGAACTAAAAAACAAGAATAATAAAGAAAATCATGAAAGCCTGAGAGTAATCACCATTCTTCACAAGTAAATGACATTTAAGGAGAATTTGATAATTTTCAGAAACCAGGTCTCTCTAACATTCTGAGTTACCAATAATTAAGAAGGGTTTATTAAGCTTGAAATCAAAATAACTTATTCTTCTTCCCCCTAAGCATGCAAATTTTCAAATTTTGTTTGAATCAACCTACCATAAAAGTTATTTCCACTAGATAATAATTTCAGATCTCAAATTGGTCCAAAATTCTGAAGGTTCTTTTATCTTCCGATGGGATCCTGAATAGAATCAGGTACTAGGTAGACAAGGCAATAGGAATATGGAAGTCATAAGATGTGTACAGTGTCTATATTTACTACTTGCCCACAAAGCTATGTCTCACATGTTCACAGAATAGATGCCTGACACTTAAATAATTAATTCCTGATTAGAAAGAATAGATTACCTAGTTCACCCTTATTCTTTGTTTTCTTTTTCATTTAAATTATCTATTTATTACCTTCTGTCTTGTCTTTACTCAGATGAAGACAGATGATAGAAGAGTGATGATGATAGGTGAAAGATGAGAGATAGATGATAGATAGATAGATAGATAGATAGATAGATAGATAGATAGATAGATGTAGGTAGGTAGGTAGAGATAGATTAGATAGATAGATAGATAGATAGATAGATAAATGATAGATTTAATCATAAAACTCATTTCAACTCTAAAGTCCTCTAAAATGGTCATAGCCTTTAAACTGGTCCATATCTAACGTATCCCCAAAAGTGGACGCTTACTCCACCCTGAACACCATGATAGTGTCATTCCTTGGAAGAGAAATGTCCCTTCCAAACAGAGGCCTCCAGTAAACCACAAGCCAGGAGATGTACCCAGCACATTAAGAAAGTGCTCCGAAATACAAACCACAAAATATTGTTTATCATCAGAAAGAAGTGAAGAAAGAAATAAGCCCCCCCCCCAAAAAAAATCTTTCTCCTTCAGCTTCAGCATGTTGGTTAAGAGTTGAGAAGAGTCTTTTATTACTCAGATAACTCAGAGTAAGAAATTTCCTGTCAGGACAGGAATAGCCTCTGAGCTGAACAGAGCAACAAGTTCATCTCACTGCCATGGCCTGGCCGCTCCACAGGTGAATGTGACCTGAAGTAAGGCATAAATTATCAGCGCAGCACATGGGAACTTCGCCTTCCATAAACCTGACACCCTCCCCTGCCTGCAAACGCAACGTAAAGAAAAGGTCCCACGCATGGCCTGGCAGACGGTAATGCAAATGTTTCACTGACTTTTGAATTAAGAAAGAAAAAAAAACATCATCCTAACAGTAGCATATAAAAGACATAGCAATTTAGAGTTTGGTTGTTTCCTATGGAAGGTGTATGATTTTTTTTCACCCTTCCTCTATTTTTCCTTTAAAAAAATAATTGTTAAGTTTTTCAATATTGTGGCCTTAGGAGGTAATTTGCTAAATAGGACAAAATTAGCTGATTTTTGGATCCTTTAAAAGAACATTTCTTTTGAAAGTATATAAAATGTATTAAAGCAATCTTCGAAGTCTTTACCCCTGCTTGAGATTTTAATTTACTCCGAGCTAATAAATTATCCCTTTTCTCAGAGCTATTGAAAATTTTCAGTTAAATCCTTTTTAAATTTTAATGTGTTCAATTGAATCTAGAGCAATTTAGACACACACACTCACAGCTTGGGGTGGTCAGCTCACCAAGGCAAGACTGAAAAGGGGTCAGATTAACTGAACCCCACCACCCCCTGGGATCACCAAGGTGGTATTCACGAAGGCAACTTGCCCCCACACATATAGGTCTGATTGTTGGATAATTACTTTCCCACCACAGCATTTAACAAATGCCTCTGTTTGAAGGCCAAGACCATTTTCTCTACAGCCGGAGGAAGCTGCTGCAGTAAACGCAGGAGGAGGTGCAAGCAGCAAGGGCAGGCATGGGGAGGGAAGCCAGTGGCTCTAGTCAGAGAGGGGCGTCCTCAGTGCTGTGGAGCTGGGTCACGCTGGTGGCAGGCTTTGGAGAAGCATAAAGGCCCACTTCGTCTCAGGCAGGGCTCCACGTTACCTCTGCACACTTACCAGAAATATTTTTTCTGGCTATCAATTATTATATTTGAACATTGCATCCTGGCTCTGGGGAGCCCTTAGCAAGCTGTAGCAAAAATCAATCCAGTTTTACAACTTTTGCCTTGGCAGAGCTCCAGCCTTTTATCTGCATTACCCAGTAATTTAAAGATGCCGTATCTCTTTCAGTGGCACTGATATATTCCTAAGTATGACATGTCCTTGACAATAACCATAATTCTTTTTTTTTAAGTTTGCACTAGTTAGTCTAGGTACGGTTAACTCTTGTGGAGTCTGCAAGTATCACCTTTTAGTTCCACCTGTCAATTATAGTTATTACAATGGTGATTTGCAATGCTAATTGCTTTCTCTTCCTTTGCTTCTCCTTTCCGTGTTGTTATACTCATATATGACAGTGGTTATGAGTGCTAATATTATTTGAGCAGATAGAGGGACCTATTGCAATTTTAAAATCACAAATTGAGAATAGAATCTGCATCCCATTTAGAAAAAAAAATTTTTTTTTTAAGAATTATTTTCTTGTTTGAGAGAGAGAGAAAGAGAGAAGGGGGGAGCTGTCTCCATAGTTGTTCATCATTGGTTGTGAAATGGTTTCATTCTACACAGGTGGATGTGGGGCTGTGTGGTGCGGAAACCGAACTAAGGCTCCCCCAGCACGGGAGCTGAGAACCTTCGCCACCACCCAGTGTTACCAGTTGAGCCACAGTTCACCATATGGGCCAAGAATCGAACCTTGGACCTCATGGTTGAGAGGAAAGTGCTCAACCACTGAGCTATCCCGGCATCCCCTAGAGAACATTTTAAAGCCTGCACTAGGATGCGAACAAGGAAATGCTAGAACTTACCTCTATTATTTACACAGTGCAGAGGTGGGACTAGGTACAGAAAGTCAACCTCCTGTTAACTGAGTACCCATCTGTGCACTTTCAGGACAGGCCACATGGCTGATACCATGAGAGAAGGCTGCATATCAAAAGCCAGGGTGGCCAGATTTTCAGATGGCATGGTGTTGCTCAAGGAAATATTTACTACCTCCCAAAAGCAGGAGATTTAGGTTGCAGCTGCTGTTCTCAGATGTCGGTGTAGGTGGCAAAAATAATTGGCATATCCTAGGCTACAGAGTTTCTGCGTAGAAACAGGAATGAAAGAGGAAGACTTGCCTGAGCTGCATTTTGAAAAGATGTTTTAACATGGTTGTGTTTTAGAAGCCACCAGGATCTCGATCTCTTGAGTGACCCTTTTGTATAGATAAACCAGCAATCAGATAGATCTGACTTTCAAATTCTTTGTTCTGTATGTGTAGGTCCAATGTGTTTGATCTGGTTTCTGTGTATCTTCTTCCTTGAAGTTCCCTCAGAGCTTTAGCCAAAGTCTACGGTACTAGAATCGTCTTCCCCATTTTGAGCAGGTCTCCACAGAATATTTTAGTTAGAATAGTTATAGAATAGTTATAGAATAGTTTAGAATAGTTATAGTTGCTATGAAACCAAAGTTAAATAGACACTAAATTAAAGATAAATGTTCAGAACCTGAAATTAAAAACAGCAAATTACAAAATACATAATTCTCCCATTTATCATTTATTCAGCTGTTTATTTATTCAGCAGTTCTGATTTTCCATTATCATCTGTGGTCAGATGGAAAAAATTGGGTAAGCTCATGTATAGAATTTCTGCTTTTATTTTGAAAGGATTAAGGGAAGGTTTTTGTTTGTTTTGCTTCACTTTTTGCCTTTTATGTAGTTTTTTAACTTTTATTTTTATTTCACAGAAAATTGCAGAGATGGTACAGAGACCGCTGCAGTATCTTTTACCTAGTGTTCCTCATGGTTACATCTTACATAATTAAACCACAATATAAAAACCAAGAAATTGACATTGATACAACACATGTATAAGTCCATGTCATTTTATCACGTTAAACATTTCATATTTGTATAACCACAATCAGGAAAGAGAACTATTTCATCACCCTTATCCCGTCTTCTCTTAGAATCATATCCACCCCTCTCCCCCATTATCCCTAAGTCCTAACAGCCTCTAGTCTGTTTTTCATCACTCTAATGTTGCCATTGTAAGAATCTTCTGTAATAGAATCACATGGTAGGAGACATTTTAACCTTGTTTTTTGTTTGTTTGTTTGTTTGTTTGTTTGGCTTTGTTTTGTTTCACTCAGCATAATGCCCTGAAGATCCACCCAAATTGTTGCATCTACCAATAGTTTGTCCCCTTTTATTACTGAGTAGTATTCCATAATATGGATTTACCACCGTTTATTTAAACATTCACTTATTGAAAGACATTTTGGTTGTTTCTAGCTTTGGAGCATTACAAATAAAGCTGCTGTGAATAGTCATGTACACAGTTTTGTGTGGACATAAAATCTCATTTCTCTGAAATGCCTTGGAATGCAATTGTTGGGTCATATGATAAACATATTTTCATTTTTAAATAAACAACCAATTTTCCAGCATGGCTGTATCATTTTACATTCTGCATTACACCAGCAATGTGTTAGAGATTCAGTTTCTCTGTGTCCTCACACACATTTATTTTAGCTGTTCTAAGTAGTGATATCTCACTATGGCATTTATTTACATTTTGCTTATGGCTAGAGATATCGAATGGCTTTTTATGTACTTTTTGTCATCTTTTTATTTTTATTTATTTTTTTATTTCTTTGGTGAACTGACTCTTCATCACTCATCCCATTTTATAGATTATTTTTGTTATTTTTAAATATTGAACTTTAAAGGTAAGTACATGACTCAATGAGGTATATTCCAGAATGCTAAGGTTGTTCAGTATTCAAAAGTCAATTAGTATAATACACTACACTAATAGGCTAACGAAGAAAAAACACATGATCGTATCAATTTTTGCAGAAAAGGTATTTGACAAATACAACACTGTGTACACTATAAACCCAGAAAAATAGGAATGAAGGATGTACTGATCTTGATAAACATGTTTTTAAAACTTATAGCCAGCATAATATACTTAGTGGTAAAAGATTAAAGTTTTCCCCCTGAGATTGTTAACAAGGCAAGGATGTCTGATCAAGTGAGGGCACTGCTATTAAATATTGTTTGGGAGTCTAATCAGCACAATAAGGCAATAAATAAATAAATAAATAAAATGCATCCAAAGCAGAAATAAAACAGTTCCTATTTTTAGATGGCATAATAGTCTACATAAAGTATTTCATGGGTTGTACAAAAACACTTTTAGAACTAATAAATGAGTTCAGCAAGGCCTTATGTTTACCTTCTCCATTGTATTGATCTTAAAAAACCAGCATTGTTTCATTAACTTTTCTGTTTTCTGTTTTCAATTTTACTTATTTCTCTTGTCTTCAGTATTTCCATTTATCTGCTTGCTTTGAATTTTTTCTGTTCTTCCTAGATTCTTAAAAGGGGAGCTTGTTCTATTGATCTAAGATTTTTCCTCTTTTCTATATAATGTTTTAATGCTATCAATTTTCCTCTTATCATTGTTTTAGCTGTTTCCTATTAATTTTCATTCAATGCAATGAATAGACTTGGTTTCCTCTGAGACTTCCTCTTTGATCCATGAGTGGTTTGATGTGTTGTTTAGTATGCAGATATTGGTAGATTTTTCTGTTATTTTTCTGTAACTAATTTCTAGTTTAATTTCCTTGTGGGCAAAGAAAGCACTTCTTATGATTTCAGTTCTTTAAAAGATAATTTTTATAGATTTATTTATTTTTATTTTTTATTGTTTTTGATGAGAGAGAGAGAGAGAGAGAGAGAGAGAGAGAGAGAGAGAGAGAGAGAGAGAGAGA